>CM042952.1:6066640-6370222 GCA_023678885.1 Pogostemon cablin | reverse complement strand
TTATTAGACATGAGAATATAGTCAGAGAACTTGTTTTTAGAGTAAAAATGCTAGGATGCTTGCGCCATACAGTCACTAAAATGTCAAAGTGCAGAGCTGATAATACTCCGTGAGCCAGGTCAAGAACTACTGAACTGAGCATTTTCATGCCATCTTTATGGTCAAATTAGTTATAAGACATGATAATATAGTTGGAGAACATATTCTTTTAGAGTACAAAAATGCAAGGAACCTTGCGTCATAGAGTCAGTAATAAGTCAAAGTGCAGAGAAGATTCCACTCCGTGAGCCAGGTCAAGAACTCCTGGAAGTGAGCATTTTCTTACGATTTTTATGGTCAAATTAGTTATAATACATGAGAATATAGTTGGAGAACAAGTTTTAAGAGTATAAAAATGCTAAGAAGCTTACGCCATAGAGTCACTGAAAAGTCAAAGTGCAGAGCTGATTCTTTCCCGTGATCCAAGTCAAGAACTCCTAGAAGTGAGCATTTTCTTACGATTTTTATGGTCAAATTAGTTATTATACATGGTAATATAGTTGGAGAACATGTTTTCAAAGTATAAAATGTTAGTAAGCTTGCGCCATAGAGTCACTGAAAACACACAGTGCAGAGCTGATTTTACTCTGCGATCCGGGTCAATAAATCCTTGAAGTGAGCATTTTCTTGCCATTTTAATGGTTAAATTAGTTATTACACATGATAATATAGTTGGAGAACATATTTCTAGAGTATAAAAATGATAGAAATCTTGCGCCATAAAATCACTAAAAAGTCAAAGTGCATAGCTGATTCTACTCCGTGTGCAGGTCAAAAACTCCTAGAATTGAGCATTTTCATGCCATTTTTATGTTGAAATTAGTTAAATGACATGATAATACAGTTTGATAACATATTTTTTAGAGTAAAAAATGCAAGGAACCTTGCGTCATAGAGTCTGTAAAAAGTCAAAGTGAAGCTGATTCTACTCCATGAGCCAGGTCAAGAACTCATGGAAGTGAGCATTTTCTTACGATTTTTATGGTCAAATTAGTTATTATACATGAGAGTATAGTTGGAAAACATGTTTAAAGAGTATAAAAATGCTAGGAAGCTTGCGCCATAGAGTCACTGAAAAGTCAAAGTGCAGTGCTGATTCTACTCCGTGATCCAAGTCAAGAACTCCTGGAAGTGAGCATTTTCTTACGATTTTTATTGTCAAATTAGTTATTATACATGAGAATATAGTTGGAGAACATGTTTTCCGAGTATAAAATGCAAGGAAGCTTGGCCATAGAGTCACTGAAAAGTCAAAGTTCAGAGCTGATTCTACTCCCTAAGCCAGGGCAAGAACTCCCTTAAATGAGCATTTTCTTACCATTTTGCGCCATAGAGTCACTAAAAACACACAGTGCAGAGCTGATTTTACTTCGCTAGACAGGTCAAGAACTCCATGAAGTGAGCATTTTCTTGCCGTTTTTATGGTTAAATTAGTTATTATACATGATAATATAGTTGGAGAACATGTTTCTAGAGTATAAAAATGATAGAAATCCTACGCCACAGTCACTAAAAAGTCAAAGTGCAGAGCTAATTCTACTCCGTGAGCCAGGTCAAGAACTCCTAGAACTGAGCATTTTCATGACATTTTTTTAGTGAAATTAGTTATAAGACATGATAATATAGTTGGAGAACATATTTTTTAGAGTACAAAATGCGAGGAACCTTGCGTCATAGAGTCAGTAAAAAGTCAAAGTGCAGAGCTGATTCTACTCCGTGAGCCAGGTTAAGAACTCCTGGAAGTGAGCATTTTCTTACGATTTTTATGGTCAAATTAGTTATTATACATGAGAATATAGTTGGAGAAGATGTTTTAAGAGTATAAAAATGCTAGGAAGCTCGAGCCATAGAGTCACTGAAAACTCAAATTGCAAAGTTGGTTCTACTCCGTGAGCCAGGTCAAGAACTCCTGAAAGTGAGCATTTTCTTACGATTTTTATGGTCAAATTAGTTATTATACATGAGAATATAGTTGGAGAACATGTTTTAAAGTATAAAAATGCTAGGAAGCTTGCGCCATAGAGTCACTGAAAAGTCAAAGTGCAGAGCTGATTATACTCCCTAAGCCAAGTCAAGAACTCCCTTAAGTGAGCATTTTATTACCATTTTGATGGTCAAATTAGTTATTATACATGAGTATATAGTTGGAGGAAATGTTTTCAGAGTATATAACTTCAACAAAGTTTGCACCGTAGAGTCATTAAAAACACATAGTGCATAGCCGATTTTACTCCGCGAGCCAAGTTAAGAACTACTTGAAATGAGCATTTTGTTGCCATTTTTATGGTCAAATTGGTTATTAGACATGATAATATAGTTGAAGAACATATTTCTAGAGTATTAAAATGAAAGGGTTCTTGCCCCATAGAGTCACTAAAAAGTCAAAGTGCAGAGCTTATTCTACTCCGTGAGCCAAGACAATAACTTTTAGAAGTGCGCATTTTCTTGTCATTTTTATTGTCAAATTAGTTATTAGACATGAGAATATAGTTGGAGAACATGTTTTTAGAGTATAAAAATGCTATGAACATTGCGCCATAGAGTCACTGAAAAGTCAAAGTGCAGAGCTGATTCTACTCCGTGAGCCAGGTCAAGGACTCTTGGAAGTGAGCATTTTCTTACGATTTTTATGGTTAAATTAGTTATTATACATGAAAATATAGTTGAAGAACTTGTTATCAGAGTATAAAAGTGCAAGGAAGCTTGTGCCATAGAGTCACTGAAAAGTCAAAGTGCAGAGCTTATTCTACTCCGTGATCCAGTGAAGAACTTCTATAACTGAGCATTTTCTTGCCATTTTTATGATCAAATTAGTTATTAGACATGAGAATATAGTTGGAGAACATGTTTTTTCAGAGTACAAAAATGCTATGGACCTTGCGCCATAGAGTCACTGAAAAGTCAAAGTGCAGAGCTGATTCTAATCCGTGAGCCAGGTCAAGAACTCCTAGAACTGAGCATTTTCATGACATTTTTTTAGTCAAATTAGTTATAAGACATGATAATATAGTTGGAGAACATATTTTTTAGAGTACAAAATGCGAGGAACCTTGCGTCATAGAGTCAGTAAAAAGTCAAAGTGCAGAGCTGATTCTACTCCGTGAGCCAGGTTAAGAACTCCTGGAAGTGAGCATTTTCTTACGATTTTTATGGTCAAATTAGTTATTATACATGAGAATATAGTTGGAGAAGATGTTTTAAGAGTATAAAAATGCTAGGAAGCTCGAGCCATAGAGTCACTGAAAAGTCAAATTGCAAAGTTGGTTCTACTCCGTGAGCCAGGTCAAGAACTCCTGAAAGTGAGCATTTTCTTACGATTTTTATGGTCAAATTAGTTATTATACATGAGAATATAGTTGGAGAACATGTTTTAAAGTATAAAAATGCTAGGAAGCTTGCGCCATAGAGTCACTGAAAAGTCAAAGTGCAGAGCTGATTATACTCCCTAAGCCAGGTCAAGAACTCCCTTAAGTGAGCATTTTATTACCATTTTGATGGTCAAATTAGTTATTATACATGAGTATATAGTTGGAGGAAATGTTTTCAGAGTATATAACTTCAACAAAGTTTGCACCGTAGAGTCATTAAAAACACATAGTGCATAGCAGATTTTACTCCGCGAGCCAAGTTAAGAACTACTTGAAATGAGCATTTTGTTGCCATTTTTATGGTCAAATTGGTTATTAGACATGATAATATAGTTGAAGAACATATTTCTAGAGTATTAAAATGAAAGGGTTCTTGCCCCATAGAGTCACTAAAAAGTCAAAGTGCAGAGCTTATTCTACTCCGTGAGCCAAGACAATAACTTTTAGAAGTGCGCATTTTCTTGTCATTTTTATTGTCAAATTAGTTATTAGACATGAGAATATAGTTGGAGAACATGTTTTTAGAGTATAAAAATGCTATGAACATTGCGCCATAGAGTCACTGAAAAGTCAAAGTGCAGAGCTGATTCTACTCCGTGAGCCAGGTCAAGGACTCTTGGAAGTGAGCATTTTCTTACTATTTTTATGGTTAAATTAGTTATTATACATGAAAATATAGTTGAAGAACTTGTTATCAGAGTATAAAAGTGCAAGGAAGCTTGTGCCATAGAGTCACTGAAAAGTCAAAGTGCAGAGCTTATTCTACTCCGTGATCCAGTGAAGAACTTCTAGAACTGAGCATTTTCTTGCCATTTTTATGATCAAATTAGTTATTAGACATGAGAATATAGTTGGAGAACATGTTTTTTCAGAGTACAAAAATGCTATGGACCTTGCGCCATAGAGTCACTGAAAAGTCAAAGTGTAGAGCTGATTCTACTTCTTGAGTGAGGTCAAGAAATCCTAGAAGTGAGCATTTTCTTGTCATTTTTATGGTCAAATTAGGTATTAGACTTGAGAATATAGTTGGAGAACATGTTTTCAGAGTATAAAAGTGCTAGGAACCTTCCGCCATAGAGTCACTGAAAGTCAAAGTGCAGAGCTGATTCTACTCCTGAGCCATTTCAATAACTCCTTGAAGTGAATAGTTTCTTACCATTTTGATGGTGAAATTAGTTATTATAAAAAAAGAATATAGTTGGAGACCTTGTTTTCTGAGTGTATAACTGCTATGAAGTTTACGCCATAGAGTTCATAAAAACACATAATGCAGAGCTAATTTTACTCCATGAGTCAAATCAAGAACTCTTTGAATTGAGCATTTTCTTACCATTTATAGGGTCGAATTAGTCAATAGACATGAGATATAGTTGGAGAACATGTTTTTACAGTATAAAAATGATAGGAAGTTTGCGCCATAGAGTCACTAAAAAGTCAAAGTGCAGAGCTGATTATACTCCGTGAGTCAGGTCAAGAACTCATAGAAGTGCGCATTTTCTTGTCATTTTTATGGTCAAATTAGTTATTAGACATGAGAATATAGTTGAAGAACACATTTTCAGTGTATAAAAATGCTATGAACTATGTGCCATGGAGTCACTGAAAAGTCAAATTGCAGAGCTGATTCTACTCCATGAGCCAGGTCAAGAACTCCTGAAAGTGAGCATTTTCTTACGTTTTTTACTGTAAAATTAGTTATTATACATGAGAATATAGTTTGAGAACATGTTTTTAGAGTATAAAAGTGCTGGAAAACTTGCGCAATAGAGTCACTGAAAAGTTAAAGTGCTGAGCTTATTCTACTCCCTAAACTAGGTCAAGAACTCCCTTAAATGACCATTTTCTTACCATTTTGATGGTCAAATTAGTTATTATACATGTGTATATAGTTGGAAGACATGTTTCATGAGTATATAACTTCAACAAAGTTTGCGCCATAGTGTCACTAAAAACACACAGTGCAGAGCTGATTTTACTCCGCGAACTAGGTCAAGAACGCCTTGAAGTGTGCATTTCTTGCCATTTTTCTGGTCAAATTAGTTATTAGTCATGATAATGTAGTTGGAAAACATGTTTCTAGAGTATAAAAATGATAGAAATATCGCGCCATATAGTCACAAAAAAGTCAAAGTGCGGAGGTGATTCTACTCCGTGAGCCAGGTCAAGAACTCCTAGAAGTGAGCATTTTTTTGCCATTTTTTAGCCAAATTAGTTATAAGACATGAGAATATAGTTGGAGAACATGTTTTTAGAGTACAAAAATGCAAGGAACCTTACGTCATAGAGTCAATAAAAAGTTAAAGTGCATAGCTGATTCTACTCCGTGAGCCAGGTCAAGAACTTCTAAAAGTGAGCATTTTCTTGTCATTTTTATGGTCAAATTAGTTATTATAATGAGAATATAGTTGGAGAACATGTTTTCAAAGTAAAAAAATACTATGAAGCTTGCGCCATAGAGTCACTGAAAAATCAAAGTGCAGAGCTGATTCTACTCCATGAGTTAGGTCAAGAACTCCTGGCAGTGGGCATTATCTTACAATTTTTATGGTCAAATTAGTTATTATACATGAGAATATATTTGGAGAACATGTTTTTAGAGTATAAAAATGCTAGGAAGTTTGCGCCATAGAGTCACTGAATTGTCAAAGTGCAGAGCTGATTCTACTCTCTAAGCCAAGTCAAGAACTCCCTTAAGTGAGCATTTTCTTACCATTTTGATGGTCAAATTAGTTATTATACATGAGTATATAGTTAGAGGATATGTTTTCAGAGTATATAACTGAAACGAAATTTGCACCATAGAGTCATTAAAAACACACAGTGCATAGCTGATTTTATTGCCAGGTTAAGAACTCCTTGAAATGAGCATTTTCTTGCCATTTTTATGGTTAAATTTGTTATTAGACATGAGAATATAGTTGAAGAACATGTTTCTAGAGTGTAAAAATGATAGGAATCTTGTGCCATATAGTCACTGAAAAGTCAAAGTGCAAAGCTGATTCTACTCCGTGACTAAGGTCAAGAACTCCTAGAGGTGAACATTTTCTTGCTATTTTTATGGTCAAATTAGTTATAAGACATGAGAATATAGTTGGAGAACATGTTTTTTTAGAGTACAAAAATGCAAGGATCCTTGCGTCATAGAGTCACTAAAAAGTCAAAGTGCAGAGCTGATTCTACTTCGTGAGCCAGGTCTAGAACTCCTGGAAGTGAGAATTTTCTTATGATTTTTATGGTTAAATTAGTTATTATACATGAGAATATAGTTGTAAAACATATTTTCAGAGTATAAAAATGCTAGAAAGCTTGCGCCATAGAGTCACTGAAAAGTCAAAGTGCAGAGCTGATTCTACTCCGCGAGCCAGGTCAAGAACACCTGGAAGTGAGCATTTTCTTACGATTTTTATGGTCAAATTAGTTATTATACATGAGAATACAATTAGAGAACATGTTTTGAGAGTATAAAATGCTAGGAAGCTTGCGCCATAGAGTCACAGAAAAGTCAAAATGCAGAGCTGATTCTACTCCCTAAGCAAGGTCAATAACTCCCTTAAATGAGCATTTTATTACCATTTTGATGGTCAAATTAGTTATTATACTTGAGTGTATAGTTGGAGGACATGTTTTCATAGTATATAACAGAAACGAAGTTTGTGCCATAGAGTCACTAAAAACACACTGTGCAGAGCTTAATTTATTCCGCGAGCTAGGTCAAGAACTCTTTGAAGTGAGCATTTTCTTGCTATTTTTATGGTTCAATTAGTGATTATACATGATAATTTAGATGGAGAACATATTTCTAGAGTATAAAAATGATAGAAATCTTGCGCCAGGTCAAAGTGCAGAGCTGATTCTACTCCGTGAGCCAGGTCAAGAACTCCTAGAACTGAGCATTTTCATGCCATTTTTTCGGTCAAATTAGTTATAAGACATGACAATATAGTTGTAGAACATATTTTTTAGAGTACAAAATGCAAGGAACCTTGTGACATAGAATCAGCAAAAAGTTAAAGTGTAGAGCTGATTCTACTCCGTGAGCCTGGTCAAGAACTCCTGGAAGTGAGCATTTTCTTACGATTTTTATGGTCAAATTAGTTATTATACATGAGAATACAGTTGGAGAACATGTTTTGAGAGTATAAAATGCTAGGAAGCTTGCGCCATAGAGTCACAGAAAAGTCAAAATGCAGAGCTGATTCTACTCCCTAAGCAAGGTCAAGAACTCCCTTAAATGAGCATTTTATTACCATTTTGATGGTCAAATTAGTTATTATACTTGAGTATATAGTTTGAGGACATGTTTTCATAGTATATAACTGCAACAAAGTTTGTGCCATAGAGTCATTAAAAACACACAGTGAAGAGCTTAATTAATTCCGCGAGCTAGGACAAGAACTCCTTGAAGTGAGCATTTTCTTGCTATTTTTATGGTTTAATTAGTTATTATACACGATCATTTAGATGGAGAACATGTTTCTAGAGTCTAAAAATGATAGAAATCTTGCGCCAGGTCAAAGTGCAGAGCTGATTCTACTCCGTGAGCCAGGTCAAGAACTCCTAGAACTGAGCATTTTAATGCCATTTTTTCGGTCAAATTAGTTATAAGACATGACAATATAGTTGTAGAACATATTTTTTAGAGTACAAAATGCAAGGAACCTTGTGACATAGAGTCAGCAAAAAGTTAAAGTGTAGAGCTGATTCTACTCCGTGAGTCTGGTCAAGAACTCCTGGAAATGAGCATTTTCTTACGATTTTTATGGTCAAATTAGTTATTATACATGAGAATATAGTTGGAGAACATGTTTTCAGAATATAAAAATGCTAGGAAGATTGCGCCATAGAGTCACTGAAAAGTCAAAGTGCAGAGCTGATTCAACTCTGTGAGCCAGGTCAAGAACTCATAGAAGTGAGCATTTTCTTACCATTTTTATGGTCAAATTAGTTATTAGAGATGAGAATATAGTTTAAGAACATGTTTTCAGAGTATAAAATGCTAGGAAGCTTGCGCCATAGAGTCACTGAAAATTCAAAGTGCAGAGCTGATTCTACTCCCTAAACTAGGTCAAGAACTCCCTTCAATTGGCATTTTCTTACCGTTTTGATGGTCAAATTTGTTATTATACATGAGTGTATAGTTGGAGGACATGTTTTAAGAGTATATAACTGCAACAATGTTTGCGCCATAGAGTCACTAAAAAGACACATTGCAGAGCTGATTTTACTCTGCGAGCCAGGTCAAGAACTCCTTGAAGTGAGCATTTTCTTGCCATTTTTATGGTCAAATTAGTTATTATACATGATAATATAGTTGGAGAACATGTTTCTAGAGTATAAAAATAATTGAAATCTTACGCCATATAGTTACTAAAAAGTCAAAGTGCAGAGTTGATTCTACTCCGTGAGCCAGGTCAAGAACTCCTAGAACTGAGCATTTTCATGCCATTTTTATGGTCAAATTAGTTATAAGATATGATAATATAGTTGGAGAACATATTTTTTTAGAGTACAAAATGCAAGGAACCTTGTGTCATAGATTCAGTAAAAAGTCAAAGTGCAGAGCTGATTATACTCCGTGAGCCAGGTCAAGAACTCCTGGAAGTGAGCATTTTCTTATGATTTTTATGGTCAAATTAGTTATTATAGATGAGAATATAGTTGGAGAACATGCTTTAAGAGTATAAAAATGCTAGGAAGCTTGCGTCACATGGTCACTGAAAAGTCAAAATGCAAAGCTGATTCTACTCCGTTAGCCAGGTTAAGAACTCCTGAAAGTTAGCATTTTCTTACGATTTTTATGGTCAAATTAGTTATTATACATGAGAATATAGTTGGAGAACATGTTTACAGAGTATAAAATACTAGGAAGCTTCCGCCATAGAGTCACTGAAAAGTCAAAGTGCAGAGCTGATTCAACTCCGAGAGCCACGTCAAGAACTCATAGAAGTGAGCATTTTCTTGCCATTTTTATGGTCAAATTAGTTATTAGACATGAGAATATAGTTGAAGATCATGTTTTCCGAGTATAAAAATGCTAGGAATCATGCGCCATAGAGTGACTGAAAAGTCAAAGTGCAGAGCTGATTCTACTCTGTGAGCCAGGTCAAGAACTCCTAGAACTGAGTATTTTCATGCCATTTTTTTCGTCAAATTAGTTATAAGACATGATAATATAGTTGGAGAACATATTTTTAGAGTACAAAATGCAAGGAACTTTTTGTCATAGAGTCAGTAAAAAGTCAAAGTGCAGAGCTGATTCTACTCCGTGAGCCAGGTCAAGAACTCCTGGAAGTGAGCATTTTCTTATGATTTTTATGGTCAAATTAGTTATTATAGAAGAGAATATAGTTGGAGAACATGCTTTAAGAGTATAAAAATGCTAGAAAGCTTGCTCCATATGGTCACTGAAAAGTCAAAATGCAAAGCTGATTCTACTCCGTTAGCCAGGTCAAGAACTCCTGAAAGTGAGCATTTTCTTACGATTTTTATGGTTAAATTAGTTATTATACATGAGAATATAGTTGGAGAACATGTTTACAGAGTATAAAAATACTAGGAAGCTTGCGCCATAGAGTCACTGAAAAGTCAAAGTGCAGAGCTGATTCAACTCCTTGAGCCAGGTCAAGAACTCATAGAAGTGAGCATTTTCTTGCCATTTTCTGGTCAAATTAGTCATTAGACATGAGAATATAGTTGAAGATCATGTTTTTTTAGTATAAAAATGCTAGGAATCATGCGCCATAGAGTGACTAAAAAGTCAAAGTGCAGAGCTGATTCTACACTATGAGCCAGGTCAAGAACTCGTGGTTGTGAGCATTTTCTTACAAATTTTATGGTCAAATTAGTTATTATACATGAGAATATAGTTGGAGAACTTGTTTTCAGTGTATAAAAATGCTAGGAAGCTTGCGCCATAGAGTCACAGAAAAGTCAAAGTGCAGAGCTGATTCTACTCCCTAAGCCAGGTCAAGAACTGCCTTAAATTAGCATTTTCTAACCATTTTGATGGTCAAATTAGTTATTATACACAGTGTAGAGCTGATTTTATTCCGTGAGCCAGGTCAAGAACTCCTTGAAGTGAGCATTTTCTTCCTATTTATATGGTCAAATTAGTTATTATACATGATAATATAGTTGGAGAACATGTTTCTAGAGTATAAAAATGATAGAAATCTTGCGCCATATAGTCACTAAAAAGTCAAAGTGTAGAGCTGATTATACTCCGTGAGCCAGGTCAAGAACTCCTAGAACTAAGCATTTTCATGCCATTTTTTTGGTCAAATTAGTTATAAGACATGATAATATAGTTGGAGAACGTATTTTTTAGAGAAAAAATGCAAGGAACTTTGCGTCATAGAGTCAATAAAAAGTCAAAGTGCAGAGCTGATTCTACTCCGTGAGCCAGGTCAAGAACTCCTGGAAGTGAGCATTTTCTTACGATTTTTATGGTCAAATTAGTTATTATACATGAGAATATAGTTGGAGAACATGTTTTCTGAGTATAAAATGCTAGGAAGCTTGCGCCATAGAGTAACTGAAAAGTCAAAACGCAGAGCTGATTCTACTCCCTAAGACAGGTCAAGAACTCCCTTAAATGAGCATTTTCTTACCATTTTGATGGTCAAATTAGTTATTATACATGAGTATATAGTTGGAGGATATGTTTTCAGAGTATATAACTGCAATGAACTTTGCGCCATAGAGTCACTAAAAACACACAGTGCAGAGCTGATTTTATTTTGCGAGCCAGGTCAAGAACTCCTTGAAGTGAGCATTTTCTTATCGGTTTTATGGTTTAATTAGTTATTATACATGATAATTTAGTTGGAGAACTTGTTTCTAGAGTATAAAAATGATAGAAATCTTACGCCATATAGTCACTAAAAAGTCAAAGTGCGGAGCTGACTCTACTCCGTGAGCCAGTTAAGAACTCCTAGAAATGAGCATTTTCATACCATTTTTTGGTCAAATTAGTTATAAGACATGATAATATAGTTGGAGAACATATTTCTTAGATTTCAAAATGCAAGGAACCTTGCGTCATAGAGTCAGTAAAAAGTCAATGTGCAGAGCTGATTCTACTCCATGAGCCAGGTCAAGAACTCCTGGAAGTGAGCATTTTCTTATGATTTTTATGGTCAAATTAGTTATTATAGATGAGAATATAGTTGGAGAACATGTTTTAAGAGTATAAAAATGCTAGGAAGCTTGCGCCATAGAGTCACTGAAAAGTCAAAGTGCAAAGTTGATTCTACTCCATGAGCCAGGTCAAGAACTCCTGAAAGTGAGCATTTTCTTACGATTTTTATGGTCAAATTAGTTATTATACATGAAAATATAGTTGGAGAACATGTTTTCAGAGTATAAAATGATAGGAAGCTTGCGCCATAGAGTTACTGAAAAGTCAAAATGCAGAGCTGATTCTACTCCCTAAGCCAGGTCAAGAACTCCCTTAAATGAGCATTTTCTTACCATTTTGATGGTCAAATTAGTTATTATACATGAGTATATAGTTGGAGGACATGTTTTCAGTGTATATAACTGCAACGAAGTTTGTGCCATAGAGTCACTATAAATACACAGTGCAGAGCTGATTTTATTTCGCGAGTCAGGTTAAGAACTCCTTGAAGTGAGCATTTTCTTATCGTTTTTATGTTTTAATTAGTTATTATACATAATAATTTAGTTGGAGAACTTGTTTCTAGAGTATAAAAAAGATATAAATCTTGCGCCATATAGTCACTAAAAAGACAAAGTGCGGAGCTAATTCTACTCCGTGAGCCAGGTCAAGAACTCCTAGAAGTGAGCATTTTCATGCCGTTTTTATTGTCAAATTAGTTATTAAACATGAGAACATAGTTGAAGAACATGTTTTAAGAGTATAAAAATGCTAGGAATCATGCGCCATAGAGTCACTGAAAAGTCATTGTGCAGAACTGATTCTACTCCGTGAGTTAGGTCAAGAACTCATGGAAGTGAACTTTTCTTACAATTTTTATGGTAAAATTAGTTTTTATACATGAGAATATAGTTGGAGAAATTGTTTTCAGAGTATAAAAATGCTAGGATGCTTGCGCCATAGAGTCACAGAAAAGTAAAAGTGCAGAGCTGATTCTACTCCCTAAGCCATGTCAAGAACCCCCTTAAATTAGTATTTTCTTACCATTTTGATGGTCAAATTTGTTATTATACATGAGTATATAGTTGGAGGACATGTTTTAAGAGTATATAACTGCAACAAAGTTTGCGCCATAGAGTCACTAAAAACACACAGTGCAGAGCTAATTTTGCTCTGCGAGCCAGGTCAAGAACTCCTTTAAGTGAGCATTTTCTTGTCATTTTTATGGTTTAATTAGTCATTATACATTATAATTTAGTTGGAGAACATGTTTCTAGAGTATAAAAATGATAGAAATCTTGCGCCATATAGTTGGAGAACATGTTTCTAGAGTATAAAAATGATATAAATGAGCATTTTTATACCAATTTTTAGTCAAATTAGTAATAAGACATGAAGATATATTTGGAGAACATATTTTTTTGGGGAAAAAATGCAAGGAACCTTGCGTCATAGAGTCAGTAAAAAGTCAAAGTGCAGAGCTGATTCTACTCTGTGAGTCAGGTCAGGAACTCCTGGAAGTGAGCATTTTCTTACAATTTTTATGGTCAAATTAGTTATTATACATGAGAATACAGTTGGAGAACATGTTTATAGAGTATAAAAATGCTAAGAAGCTTGAGCCATAGAGTCACTGAAAAGTCAGAGTGCAGAGCTGATTCAACTCCGTGAGCCAGGTCAAGAACTCACAGAAGTGAGCATTTTTTTGCCATTTTTACGGTCAAATTAGTTATTAGACATGAGAATACAGTTGAAGAACATGTTTTCAGAGTATAAAAATGCTAGGAATCATGCGCCATATAGTCACTGAAAAGTCATTGTGCAGAGCTGATTCTACTCCGTGAGCCAGGTCAAGAACTCCTGGAAGTGAGCATTTTCTTACAATTTTTATGGTCAAATTAGTTTTTATACATGAGAATATAGTTGGAGAACTTTTTTTCAGAGTATAAAAATGCTAGGAAGCTTGCGCCATAGAGTCACAGAAAAGTCAAAGTGCAGAGCTGATTCTACTCCCTAAGCCAAGTCAAGAACTCCCTTAAATTAGTATTTTCTTACCATTTTGGATGGTCAAATTTGTTATTATACATGAATATGTTGTTGGAGGACATGTTTTTAGAGTATATAACTGCAACAAAGTTTCTGCCATAGAGTCACCAAAAACACACTGTGCAGAGCTGATTTTACTCCGCGAGCCAGGTCAAGAACTCCTTGAAGTGAGCATTTTCTTGGTATTTTTATGGTCAAATTAGTTATTAGACATGACAATATAGTTGGAGAACATGTTTCTAGTGTATAAAAATAATAGGAATCTTGCGCCATATAGTCACTAAAAAGTCAAAGTGCAGAGCTGATTCTACTCCGTGAGCCAAGTCAAGAACTCCTAGAACTGAGCATTTTCATGCCATTTTTTGGTCAAATTAGTTATAAGATATGATAATATAGTTGGAGAACATATTTTTTATAGAAAAAATGCAAGGAACCATGCATCATAGAGTCAGTAAAAAGTCAAAGTGCAGAGCTGATTCTACTCCGTGAGTCAGGTCAAGAACTCCTCGAAGTGAGCATTTTCTTACGATTTTTACGGTCAAATTAGTTATTATACATGAGAATATAGTTGGAGAATATGTTTTCAGAGTATAAAATGCTAGGAAGCTTGCGCTATAGAGTCACTGAAAAGTCAAAATGCAGAGCTGATTCTACTCCCTAAGCGAGGTCAAGAACTCCCTTAAATGAGCATTTTCTAACCATTTTGAAGGTTAAATTAGTTATTATACATGAGTATATAGTTGCAGGACATGTTTTCAGAGTATATAACTGGAACGAAGTTTGCGCCATAGAGTCACTAAAAACACACAGTGCAGAGCTGATTTTACTCCGCGAGCCAGGTCAAGAACTCCTTGAAGTGAGCATTTTCTTCCTATTTATATGGTGTAATTAGTTATTATACATGATAATATAGTTGGAGAACACGTTTCTAGAGTATAAAAATGATAGAAATCTGCGCCATATAGTCACTAAAAAGTCAAAGTGCGGAGCTAATTCTACTCCGTGAGCCAGGTCAAGAACTCCTAGAACTGAGCATTTTCATACCATTTTTTGGTCAATTTAGTAATAAGACATGATAATATAGTTGGACAACATATTTTTTAGAGTAAAAAATGCAAGGAACCTTGCGTCATAGAGTCAGTAAAAAGTCAAAGTGCAGAGCTGATTCTACTCCGTGAGACAAGTCAAAAACTCCTGAAAGTGAGCATTTTATTACGATTTTTATGGTCAAATTAGTTATTATACAAGATAATATAGTTGGAGAACATGTTTACAGAGGATAAAAATGCTAGGAAGCTTGCGCCATAGAGTCACTGAAAAGTCAAAGTACAGAGCTGATTCAACACTGTGAGCCAGGTCAAGAACTCATAGAAGTGAGCATTTTCTTGCCATTTTTATGGTCAAATTAGTTATTAGACATGATAATATAGTTGAAGAACATGTTTTTAGAGTATAAAAATGCTAGGAATCATGCGCCATAGAGTCACTGAAAAGTCATTGTGCAGAGCTGATTCTACTCCGTGAGCCAGGTCAAGAACTCCTGGAAGTGAGCATTTTATTACAATTTTTATGGTTAAATTAGTTTTTATACATGAGAATATAGTTGGAGAACTTGTTTTTATAGTATAAAAATGCTAGGAAGCTTGCGCCATAGAGTCACAGAAAAGTCAAAGTGCAGAGCTGATTCTACTCCCTAAGCTAGGTCAAGAACTCCCTTAAATTAGTATTTTCTTACCATTTTGATGGTCAAATTTGTTATTATACATGAGTATATAGTTGGAGGACATGTTTTCAGAGTATATAACTGCAACAAAGTTTGCGTCATAGAGTCACTAAAAACACACAGTGCAGAGCTGATTTTACTCCGCGTGTCAGGTCAAGAACTCCTTGAAGTGAGCATTTTCTTCCTATTTATATGGTCAAATTAGTTATTATACATTATAATATAGTTGGAGAACATGTTTCTAGAGTATAAAAATGATAGAAATCTTGCGCCATATAGTCACTAAAAAGTCAAAGTGCAGAGCTGATTCTACTCCGTGAGCCAAGTCAAGAACTCCTAGAACTGAGCATTTTCATGCCATTTTTTGGTCAAATTAGTTATAAGATATGATAATATAGTTGGAGAACATATTTTTTAGTGTAAAAAATGCAAGGAACCTTGGGTCATAGAGTCGATAAAAAGTCAAAGTGCTGAGCTGATTCTACTACGTGAGTCAGGTCAAGAACTCCTAGAAGTGAGCATTTTCTTACGATTTTTACGGTCAAATTAGTTATTATACATGAGAATATAGTTGGAGAATATGTTTTCAGAGTATAAAATGCTAGGAAGCTTGCGCTATAGAGTCACTGAAAAGTCAAAATGCAGAGCTGATTGTACTCCCTAAGCCAGGTCAAGAACTCCCTTAAATGAGCATTTTCTAACCATTTTGATGGTCAAATTAGTTATTATACATGAGTATATAGTTGGATGACATGTTTTCAGAGTATATAGCTGCAACAAAGTTTGCGCCATAGAGTCACTAAAAACCACAGTGCAGAGCTGATTTTACTCCGCAAGCCAGGTCAAGAACACCTTGAAGTGAGCATTTTCTTCCTATTTATATGGTCAAATTAGTTATTATGCATGATAATATAGTTGGAGAACATGTTTCTAGAGTATAAGAATGGTAGAAATCTTGCGCCATATAGTCACTAAAAAGTCAAAGTGCAGAGCTGATTCTACTCCGTGAGCCAGGTCAAGAACTCCTAGAACTAAGCATTTTCATGCCATTTTTTTGTAAATTAGTTATAAGATTTGATAATATAGTTGGAGAACATATTTTTTAGAGTAAAAAATGCAAGGAACCTTGCGTCATAGAGTCGGTAAAAAGTTAAAGGTCAGAGCTGATTCTACTCCGTGAGTCAGGTCAAGAACTCCTGGAAGTGACCATTTTCTTACGATTTTTATGGCCAAATTAGTTATTATAGATGAGAATATAGTTGGAGAACTTGTTTTAAGTGTATAAAAATGCTAGGAAGCTTGCGCCATAGAGTCACTGAAAAGTCAAAGTGCAAAGTTGATTCTACACTGTGAGCCAGGTCAAGAACTCCTGAAAGTGAGCATTTTCTTACGATTTTTATGGTCAAATTAGTTATTATACATGAGAATATAATTGGAGAATATATTTACAGAGGATAAAAATGCTAGGAAGTTTGTGCCATAGAGTCACTGAAAAGTCAAAGTGCAGAGCTGATTCAACTCCGTTAGCTAGGTCAAGAACTCATAGAAGTGAGCATTTTCTTGCCATTTTTATGGCCAAATTAGTTATTAGACATGAGAATATAGTTGAAGAACATGTTTTCAGAGTATATAAATGCTAGGAATCATGCGCCATAGAGTCACTGAAAAGTCATTGTGCAGAGCTGATTCTACTCCGTGAGCCAGGTCAAGAACTCCTGGAAGTGAGCATTTTCTTACAATTTTTATGGTTAAATTAGTTTTTATACATGAGAATATAGTTGGAGAACTTGTTTTCAGAGTATAAAAATGCTAGGAAGCTTGCGCCATAGAGTCACAGAAAAGTCAAAGTGCAGAGCTGATTCTACTCCCTAAGCTAGGTCAAGAACTCCCTTAAATTAGTATTTTCTTACCATTTTGATGGTCAAATTTGTTATTATACATGAGTATATAGTTGGAGGACATGTTTTCAGAGTATATAACTGCAACAAAGTTTGCGTCATAGAGTCACTAAAAACACACAGTGCAGAGCTGATTTTACTCCGCAAGCCAGGTCAAGAACACCTTGAAGTGAGCATTTTCTTCCTATTTATATGGTCAAATTAGTTATTATACATGATATTATAGTTGGAGAACATGTTTCTAGAGTATAAAAATGATAGAAATCTTGCGCCATATAGTCACTAAAGAGTCAAAGTGCAGAGCTGATTCTACTCCGTGAGCCAAGTCAAGAACTCTTAGAACTGAGCATTTTCATGCCATTTTTTGGTCAAATTAGTTATAAGATATGATAATATAGTTGGAGAACATATTTTTTAGAGTAAAAAATGCAAGGAACCTTGCGTCATAGAGTCGGTGAAAAGTCAAAGTGTAGAGCTGATTCTACTCCGTGAGTCAGGTCAAGAACTCCTGGAAGTGAGCATTTTCTTACAATTTTTATGGTCAAATTAGTTATTATACATGAGAATATAGATGGAGAACATGTTTTCAGAGTATAAAATGCTAGGAAGCTTGCGCCATAGAGTCACTGAAAAGTCAAAATGCAGAGCTGATTCTACTCCCTAAGCGAGGTCAAGAACTCCCTTAAATGAGCATTTTCTAACCATTTTGAAGGTCAAATTAGTTATTATACATGAGTATATAGTTGCAGGACATGTTTTCAGAGTATATAACTGGAACGAAGTTTGCGCCATAGAGTCACTAAAAACACACAGTGCAGAGCTGATTTTTTTCCACGAGCCAGGTCAAGAACTCCTTGAGGTGAGCATTTTCTTGCCGTTTTAATGGTGTAATTAGTTATTATACATGATAATTTAGTTGGAGAACACGTTTCTAGAGTATAAAAATGATAGAAATCCTGCGCCATATAGTCACTGAAAAGTCAAAGTGCGGAGCTAATTCTACTCCGTGAGCCAGGTCAAGAACTCCTAGAACTGAGCATTTTCATACCATTTTTTGGTCAATTTAGTAATAAGACATGATAATATAGTTGGACAACATATTTTTAGAGTAAAAAATGCAAGGAACCTTGCGTCATAGAGTCAGTAAAAAGTCAAAGTGCAGAGCTGATTCTACTCCGTGAGACAAGTCAAGAACTCCTGAAAGTGAGCATTTTCTTACGATTTTTATGGTCAAATTAGTTATTATACAAGATAATATAGTTGGAGAACATGTTTACAGAGGATAAAAATGCTAGGAAGCTTGCGCCATAGAGTCACTGAAAAGTCAAAGTGCAGAGCTGATTCAACACCGTGAGCCAGGTCAAGAACTCATAGAAGTGAGCATTTTGTTGCAATTTTTATGGTCAAATTAGTTATTAGACATGATAATATAGTTGAAGAACATGTTTTTAGAGTATAAAAATGCTAGGAATCATGCGCCATAGAGTCACTGAAAAGTCATTGTGCAGAGCTGATTCTACTCCGTGAGCCAGGTCAAGAACTCCTGGAAGTGAGCATTTTCTTACAATTTTTATGGTTAAATTAGTTTTTACACATGAGAATATAGTTGGATAACTTGTTTTCATAGTATAAAAATGCTAGGAAGCTTGCGCCATAGAGTCACAGAAAAGTCAAAGTGCAGAGCTGATTCTACTCCCTAAGCTAGGTCAAGAACTCCCTTAAATTAGTATTTTCTTACCATTTTGATGGTCAAATTTGTTATTATACATGAGTATATAGTTGGAGGACATGTTTTCAGAGTATATAACTGCAACAAAGTTTGCGTCATAGAGTCACTAAAAACACACAGTGCAGAGCTGATTTTACTCCGCGTGTCAGGTCAAGAACTCCTTGAAGTGAGCATTTTCTTCCTATTTATATTGTCAAATTAGATATTATACATGATAATATAGTTGGAGAACATGTTTCTAGAGTATAAAAATGATAGAAATCTTGCGCCATATAGTCACTAAAAAGTCAAAGTGCAGAGCTGATTCTACTCCGTGAGCCAGGTCAAGAACTCTTAGAACTAAGCATTTTCATGCCATTTTTTGGTAAATTAGTTATAAGATTTGATAATATAGTTGGAGAACATATTTTTTAGAGTAAAAAATGCAAGGAACCTTGCGTCATAGAGTCGGTAAAAAGTTAAAGGTCAGAGCTGATTCTACTCCGTGAGTCAGGTCAAGAACTCCTGGAAGTGACCATTTTCTTACGATTTTTATGGCCAAATTAGTTATTATAGATGAGAATATAGTTGGAGAACTTGTTTTAAGAGTATAAAAATGCTAGGAAGCTTGCGCCATAGAGTCACTGAAAAGTCAAAGTGCAAAGTTGATTATACACTGTGAGCCAGGTCAAGAACTCCTGAAAGTGAGCATTTTCTTACGATTTTTATGGTCAAATTAGTTATTATACATGAGAATATAGTTGGAGAATATATTTACAGAGGATAAAAATGCTAGGAAGTTTGCGCCATAGAGTCACTGAAAAATCAAAGTGCAGAGCTGATTCAACTCCGTTAGCCAGGTCAAGAACTCATAGAAGTGAGCATTTTCTTGCCATTTTTATGGCCAAATTAGTTATTAGACATGAGAATATAGTTGAAGAACATGTTTTCAGAGTATAAAAATGCTAGGAATCATGCGCCATAGAGTCACTGAAAAGTCATTGTGCAGAGCTGATTCTACTCCGTGAGCCAGGTCAAGAACTCCTGGAAGTGAGCATTTTCTTACAATTTTTATGGTTAAATTAGTTTTTATACATGAGAATATAGTTGGAGAACTTGTTTTCAGAGTATAAAAATGCTAGGAAGCTTGCGCCATAGAGTCACAGAAAAGTCAAAGTGCAGAGCTGATTCTACTCCCTAAGCCAGGTCAAGAACTCCCTTAAATTAGTATTTTCTTACCATTTTGATGGTCAAATTTGTTATTATACATGAGTATATAGTTGGAGGAGATGTTTTTAGAGTATATAACCGCAACAAAGTTTGCGCCATAGAGTCACTAAAAACACACAGTGCAGAGCTGATTTTACTCCGCAAGCCAGGTCAAGAACACCTTGAAGTGAGCATTTTCTTCCTATTTATATGGTCAAATTAGTTATTATACATGATAATATAGTTGGAGAACATGTTTTTAGAGTATAAGAATGGTAGAAATCTTGCGCCATATAGTCACTAAAAAGTCAAAGTGCAGAGCTGATTCTACTCCGTGAGCCAGGTCAAGAACTCCTAGAACTAAGCATTTTCATGCCATTTTTTGGTAAATTAGTTATAAGATTTGATAATATAGTTGGAGAACATATTTTTTAGAGTAAAAAATGCAAGGAACCTTGCGTCATAGAGTCGGTAAAAAGTTAAAGGTCAGAGCTGATTCTACTTCGTGAGTCAGGTCAAGAACTCCTGGAAGTGACCATTTTCTTACGATTTTTATGGCCTAATTAGTTATTATAGATGAGAATATAGTTGGAGAACATGTTTTAAGAGTATAAAAATGTTAGGAAGCTTGCGCCATTGAGTCACTGAAAAGTCAAAGTGCAAAGTTGATTCTACACTGTGAGCCAGGTCAAGAACTCCTGAAAGTGAGCATTTTCTTACGATTTTTATGGTCAAATTAGTTATTATACATGAGAATATAATTGGAGAATATATTTACAGAGGATAAAAATGCTAGGAAGTTTGTGCCATAGAGTCACTGAAAAGTCAAAGTGCAGAGCTGATTCAACTCCGTTAGCTAGGTCAAGAACTCATAGAAGTGAGCATTTTCTTGCCATTTTTATGGCCAAATTAGTTATTAGACATGAGAATATAGTTGAATAACATGTTTTCAGAGTATATAAATGCTAGGAATCATGTGCTATAGAAATACTGAAAAGTCATTGTGTAGAGCTGATTCTACTCCGTGAGCCAGGTCAAGAACTCCTGGAAGTGAGCATTTTCTTACAATTTTTATGGTTAAATTAGTTTTTATACATGAGAATATAGTTGGAGAACTTGTTTTCAGAGTATAAAAATGATAGGAAGCTTGCGCCATAGAGTCACAGAAAAGTCAAAGTGCAGAGCTGATTCTACTCCCTAAGCGAGGTCAAGAACTCCCTTAAATGAGCATTTTCTAACCATTTTGAAGGTCAAATTAGTTATTATACATGAGTATATAGTTGCAGGACATGTTTTCAGAGTATATAACTGGAACGAAGTTTGCGCCATAGAGTCACTAAAAACACACAGTGCAGAGCTGATTTTTTTCCACGAGCCAGGTCAAGAACTCCTTGAGGTGAGCATTTTCTTGCCGTTTTAATGGTGTAATTAGTTATTATACATGATAATTTAGTTGGAGAACACGTTTCTAGAGTATAAAAATGATAGAAATCCTGCGCCATATAGTCACTGAAAAGTCAAAGTGCGGAGCTAATTCTACTCCGTGAGCCAGGTCAAGAACTCCTAGAACTGAGCATTTTCATACCATTTTTTGGTCAATTTAGTAATAAGACATGATAATATAGTTGGACAACATATTTTTTAGAGTAAAAAATGCAAGGAACCTTGCGTCATAGAGTCAGTAAAAAGTCAAAGTGCAGAGCTGATTCTACTCCGTGAGACAAGTCAAGAACTCCGGAAAGTGAGCATTTTATTACGATTTTTATGGTCAAATTAGTTATTATACAAGATAATATAGTTGGAGAACATGTTTACAGAGGATAAAAATGCTAGGAACTTGCGCCATAGAGTCACTGAAAAGTCAAAGTACAGAGCTGATTCAACACTGTGAGCCAGGTCAAGAACTCATAGAAGTGAGCATTTTGTTGCAATTTTTATGGTCAAATTAGTTATTAGACATGATAATATAGTTGAAGAACATGTTTTCAAAGTATAAAAATGCTAGGAATCATGCGCCATAGAGTCACTGAAAAGTCATTGTGCAGAGTTGATTCTACTCCGTGAGCCAGGTCAAGAACTCCTGGAAGTGAGCATTTTCTTACAATTTTTATGGTTAAATTAGTTTTTATACATGAGAATATAGTTGGAGAACTTGTTTTCATAGTATAAAAATGCTAGGAAGCTTGCGCCATAGAGTCAAAGAAAAGTCAAAGTGCAGAGCTGATTCTACTCCCTAAGCTAGGTCAAGAACACCCTTAAATTAGTATTTTATTACCATTTTGATGGTCAAATTTGTTATTATACATGAGTATATAGTTGGAGGACATGTTTTCAGAGTATATAACTGCAACAAAGTTTGCGCCAAAGAGTCACTAAAAACACACAGTGCAGAGCTTATTTTACTCCGCGTGCCAGGTCAAGAACTCCTTGAAGTGAGCATTTTCTTCCTATTTATATTGTCAAATTAGATATTATACATGATAATATAGTTGGAGAACATGTTTCTAGAGTATAAAAATGATAGAAATCTTGCGCCATATAGTCACTAAAAAGTCAAAGTGCAGAGCTGATTCTACTCCGTGAGCCAGGTCAAGAACTCTTAGAACTAAGCATTTTCATGCCATTTTTTGGTAAATTAGTTATAAGATTTGATAATATAGTTGGAGAACATATTTTTTAGAGTAAAAAATGCAAGGAACCTTGCGTCATAGAGTCGGTAAAAAGTTAAAGGTCAGAGCTGATTCTACTCCGTGAGTCAGGTCAAGAACTCCTGGAAGTGACCATTTTCTTACGATTTTTATGGCCAAATTAGTTATTATAGATGAGAATATAGTTGGATAACTTGTTTTAAGAGTATAAAAATGCTAGGAAGCTTGCGCCATAGAGTCACTGAAAAGTCAAAGTGCAAAGTTGATTATACACTGTGAGCCAGGTCAAGAACTCCTGAAAGTGAGCATTTTCTTACGATTTTTATGGTCAAATTAGTTATTATACATGAGAATATAGTTGGAGAATATATTTACAGAGGATAAAAATGCTAGGAAGTTTGCGCCATAGAGTCACTGAAAAGTCAAAGTGCAGAGCTGATTCAACTCCGTTAGCCAGGTCAAGAACTCATAGAAGTGAGCATTTTCTTGCCATTTTTATGGCCAAATTAGTTATTAGACATGAGAATATAGTTGAAGAACATGTTTTCAGAGTATATAAATGCTAGGAATCATGCGCCATAGAGTCACTGAAAAGTCATTGTGCAGAGCTGATTCTACTCCGTGAGCCAGGTCAAGAACTCCTGGAAGTGAGCATTTTCTTACAATTTTTATGGTTAAATTAGTTTTTATACATGAGAATATAGTTGGAGAACTTGTTTTCAGAGTATAAAAATGATAGGAAGCTTGCGCCATAGAGTCACAGAAAAGTCAAAGTGCAGAGCTGATTCTATTCCCTAAGCCAGGTCAAGAACTCCCTTAAATTAGTATTTTCTTACCATTTTGATGGTCAAATTTGTTATTATACATGAGTATATAGTTGGAGGAGATGTTTTCAGAGTATATAACCGCAACAAAGTTTGCGCCATAGAGTCACTAAAAACACACAGTGCAGAGCTGATTTTACTCCGCAAGCCAGGTCAAGAACACCTTGAAGTGAGCATTTTCTTCCTATTTATATGGTCAAATTAATTATTATACATGATAATATAGTTGGAGAACATGTTTCTAGAGTATAAGAATGGTAGAAATCTTGCGCCATATAGTCACTAAAAAGTCAAAGTGCAGAGCTGATTCTACTCCGTGAGCCAGGTCAAGAACTCCTAGAACTAAGCATTTTCATGCCATTTTTTGGTAAATTAGTTATAAGATTTGATAATATAGTTGGAGAACATATTTTTTAGAGTAAAAAATGCAAGGAACCTTGCGTCATAGAGTCGGTAAAAAGTTAAAGGTCAGAGCTGATTCTACTTCGTGAGTCAGGTCAAGAACTCCTGGAAGTGACCATTTTCTTACGATTTTTATGGCCTAATTAGTTATTATAGATGAGAATATAGTTGGAGAACATGTTTTAAGAGTATAAAAATGCTAGGAAGCTTGCGCCATTGAGTCACTGAAAAGTCAAAGTGCAAAGTTGATTCTACACCGTGAGCAGGTCAAGAACTCCTGAAAGTGAGCATTTTCTTACGATTCTTATGGTCAAATTAGTTATTATACATGAAAATATAGTTGGAGAATATATTTACAGAGGATAAAAATGCTAGGAAGCTTGCGCCATAGAGTCACTGAAAAGTCAAAGTGCAGAGCTGATTCAACTCCGTTAGCCAGGTCAAGAACTCATAGAAGTGAGCATTTTCTTGCCATTTTTATGGCCAAATTAGTTATTAGACATGAGAATATAGTTGAATAACATGTTTTCAGAGTATATAAATGCTAGGAATCATGTGCTATAGAAATACTGAAAAGTCATTGTGCAGAGCTGATTCTACTCCGTGAGCCAGGTCAAGAACTCCTGGAAGTGAGCATTTTCTTACAATTTTTATGGTTAAATTAGTTTTTATACATGAGAATATAGTTGGAGAACTTGTTTTCAGAGTATAAAAATGATAGGAAGCTTGCGCCATAGAGTCACAGAAAAGTCAAAGTGCAGAGCTGATTCTATTCCCTAAGCCAGGTCAAGAACTCCCTTAAATTAGTATTTTCTTACCATTTTGATGGTCAAATTTGTTATTATACATGAGTATATAGTTGGAGGAGATGTTTTCAGAGTATATAACCGCAACAAAGTTTGCGCCATAGAGTCACTAAAAACACACAGTGCAGAGCTGATTTTACTCCGCTAGCCAGGTCAAGAACTCCTTGAAGTGAGCATTTTCTTCCTATTTATATGGTCAAATTAGTTATTATACATGATAATATAGTTGGAGAACATGTTTCTAGAGTATAAAAATGGTAGAAATCTGGCGCCATATAGTCACTAAAAATTCAAAGTGCAGAGCTGATTCTACTCCGTGAGCCAGGTCAATAATTCTTATAACTGAGCATTTTCATGCCATTTTTTGGTAAATTAGTTATAAGATTTGATAATATAGTTGGAGAACATATTTTTTAGAGTAAAAAATGCAAGGAACCTTGCGTCATAGAGTCGGTAAAAAGTTAAAGGTCAGAGCTGATTCTACTTCGTGAGTCAGGTCAAGAACTCCTGGAAGTGACCATTTTCTTACGATTTTTATGGTTAAATTAGTTATTATAGATGAGAATATAGTTGGAGAACATGTTTAAGAGTATAAAAATGCTAGGAAGCTTGCGCCATAGAGTCACTGAAAAGTCAAAGTGCAAAGTTGATTCTACTCCATGAGCCAGGTCAAGAACTCCTGAAAGTGAGCATTTTCTTACGATTTTTATGGTCAAATTAGTTATTATACATGAGAATATAGTTGGAGAATATATTTACAGAGGATAAAAATGCTAGGAAGTTTGCGCCATAGAGTCACTGAAAAGTCAAAGTGCAGAGCTGATTCAACTCCGTTAGCCAGGTCAAGAACTCATAGAAGTGAGCGTTTTCTTGCCATTTTTATGGCCAAATTAGTTATTAGACATGAGAATATAGTTGAATAACATGTTTTCAGAGTATATAAATGCTAGGAATCATGCGCCATAGAGTCACTGAAAAGTCATTGTGCAGAGCTGATTCTACTCCGTGAGCCAGGTCAAGAACTCCTGGAAGTGAGCATTTTCTTACAATTTTTATGGTTAAATTAGTTTTTACACATGAGAATATAGTTGGATAACTTGTTTTCATAGTATAAAAATGCTAGGAAGCTTGCGCCATAGAGTCACAGAAAAGTCAAAGTGCAGAGCTGATTCTATTCCCTAAGCCAGGTCAAGAACTCCCTTAAATTAGTATTTTCTTACCATTTTGATGGTCAAATTTGTTATTATACATGAGTATATAGTTGGAGGAGATGTTTTCAGAGTATATAACCGCAACAAAGTTTGCGCCATAGAGTCACTAAAAACACACAGTGCAGAGCTGATTTTACTCCGCAAGCCAGGTCAAGAACACCTTGAAGTGAGCATTTTCTTCCTATTTATATGGTCAAATTAATTATTATACATGATAATATAGTTGGAGAACATGTTTCTAGAGTATAAGAATGGTAGAAATCTTGCGCCATATAGTCACTAAAAAGTCAAAGTGCAGAGCTGATTCTACTCCGTGAGCCAGGTCAAGAACTCCTAGAACTAAGCATTTTCATGCCATTTTTTGGTAAATTAGTTATAAGATTTGATAATATAGTTGGAGAACATATTTTTTAGAGTAAAAAATGCAAGGAACCTTGCGTCATAGAGTCGGTAAAAAGTTAAAGGTCAGAGCTGATTCTACTTCGTGAGTCAGGTCAAGAACTCCTGGAAGTGACCATTTTCTTACGATTTTTATGGCCTAATTAGTTATTATAGATGAGAATATAGTTGGAGAACATGTTTTAAGAGTATAAAAATGCTAGGAAGCTTGCGCCATTGAGTCACTGAAAAGTCAAAGTGCAAAGTTGATTCTACACCGTGAGCAGGTCAAGAACTCCTGAAAGTGAGCATTTTCTTACGATTCTTATGGTCAAATTAGTTATTATACATGAAAATATAGTTGGAGAATATATTTACAGAGGATAAAAATGCTAGGAAGCTTGCGCCATAGAGTCACTGAAAAGTCAAAGTGCAGAGCTGATTCAACTCCGTTAGCCAGGTCAAGAACTCATAGAAGTGAGCATTTTCTTGCCATTTTTATGGCCAAATTAGTTATTAGACATGAGAATATAGTTTAATAACATGTTTTCAGAGTATATAAATGCTAGGAATCATGTGCTATAGAAATACTGAAAAGTCATTGTGCAGAGCTGATTCTACTCCGTGAGCCAGGTCAAGAACTCCTGGAAGTGAGCATTTTCTTACAATTTTTATGGTTAAATTAGTTTTTATACATGAGAATATAGTTGGAGAACTTGTTTTCAGAGTATAAAAATGATAGGAAGGTTGCGCCATAGAGTCACAGAAAAGTCAAAGTGCAGAGCTGATTCTATTCCCTAAGCCAGGTCAAGAACTCCCTTAAATTAGTATTTTCTTACCATTTTGATGGTCAAATTTGTTATTATACATGAGTATATAGTTGGAGGAGATGTTTTCAGAGTATATAACCGCAACAAAGTTTGCGCCATAGAGTCACTAAAAACACACAGTGCAGAGCTGATTTTACTCCGCAAGCCAGGTCAAGAACACCTTGAAGTGAGCATTTTCTTCCTATTTATATGGTCAAATTAGTTATTATACATGATAATATAGTTGGAGAACATGTTTCTAGAGTATAAAAATGATAGAAATCTTGCGCCATATAGTCACTAAAGAGTCAAAGTGCAGAGCTGATTCTACTCCGTGAGCCAGGTCAATAATTCTTATAACTGAGCATTTTCATGCCATTTTTTGGTAAATTAGTTATAAGATTTGATAATATAGTTGGAGAACATATTTTTTAGAGTAAAAAATGCAAGGAACCTTGCGTCATAGAGTCGGTAAAAAGTTAAAGGTCAGAGCTGATTCTACTTCGTGAGTCAGGTCAAGAACTCCTGGAAGTGACCATTTTCTTACGATTTTTATGGCCTAATTAGTTATTATAGATGAGAATATAGTTGGAGAACATGTTTTAAGAGTATAAAAATGCTAGGAAGCTTGCGCCATAGAGTCACTGAAAAGTCAAAGTGCAAAGTTGATTCTACACCGTGAGCCAGGTCAAGAACTCCTGAAAGTGAGCATTTTCTTACGATTTTTATGGTCAAATTAGTTATTATACATGAGAATATAGTTGGAGAATATATTTACAGAGGATAAAAATGCTAGGAAGTTTGCGCCATAGAGTCACTGAAAAGTCAAAGTGCAGAGCTGATTCAACTCCGTTAGCCAGGTCAAGAACTCATAGAAGTGAGCATTTTCTTGCCATTTTTATGGCCAAATTAGTTATTAGACATGAGAATATAGTTGAATAACATGTTTTCAGAGTATATAAATGCTAGGAATCATGTGCTATAGAAATACTGAAAAGTCATTGTGCAGAGCTGATTCTACTCCGTGAGCCAGGTCAAGAACTCCTGGAAGTGAGCATTTTCTTACAATTTTTATGGTTAAATTAGTTTTTATACATGAGAATATAGTTTGAGAACTTGTTTTCAGAGTATAAAAATGCTAGGAAGCTTGCGCCATAGAGTCACAGAAAAGTCAAAGTGCAGAGCTGATTCTATTCCCTAAGCCAGGTCAAGAACTCCCTTAAATTAGTATTTTCTTACCATTTTGATGGTCAAATTTGTTATTATACATGAGTATATAGTTGGAGGAGATGTTTTCAGAGTATATAACCGCAACAAAGTTTGCGCCATAGAGTCACTAAAAACACACAGTGCAGAGCTGATTTTACTCCGCAAGCCAGGTCAAGAACACCTTGAAGTGAGCATTTTCTTCCTATTTATATGGTCAAATTAGTTATTATACATGATAATATAGTTGGAGAACATGTTTCTAGAGTATAAAAATGATAGAAATCTTGCGCCATATAGTCACTAAAGAGTCAAAGTGCAGAGCTGATTCTACTCCGTGAGCCAGGTCAATAATTCTTATAACTGAGCATTTTCATGCCATTTTTTGGTCAAATTAGTTATAAGATATGATAATATAGTTTGAGAACATATTTTATAGAGTAAAAAATGCAAGGAACCTTGGGTCATAGAGTCAGTAAAAAGTCAAAGTGCAGAGCTGATTCTACTCCGTGAGTCAGGTCAAGAACTCCTGGAAGTGAGCATTTTCTTACAATTTTTATGGTCAAATTAGTTATTATACATGAGAATATAGATGGAGAACATGTTTTCAGAGTATAAAATGCTAGGAAGCTTGCGCCATAGAGTCACTGAAAAGTCAAAATGCAGAGCTGATTCTACTCCCTAAGCGAGGTCAAGAACTCCCTTAAATGAGCATTTTCTAACCATTTTGAAGGTCAAATTAGTTATTATACATTAGTATATAGTTGCAGGACATGTTTTCAGAGTATATAACTGGAACGAAGTTTGCGCCATAGAGTCACTAAAAACACACAGTGCAGAGCTGATTTTTTTCCACGAGCCAGGTCAAGAACTCCTTGAGGTGAGCATTTTCTTGCCGTTTTAATGGTGTAATTAGTTATTATACATGATAATTTAGTTGGAGAACACGTTTCTAGAGTATAAAAATGATAGAAATCCTGCGCCATATAGTCACTGAAAAGTCAAAGTGCGGAGCTAATTCTACTCCGTGAGCCAGGTCAAGAACTCCTAGAACTGAGCATTTTCATACCATTTTTTGGTCAATTTAGTAATAAGACATGATAATATAGTTGGACAACATATTTTTTAGAGTAAAAAATTCAAGGAACCTTGCGTCATAGAGTCAGTAAAAAGTCAAAGTGCAGAGCTGATTCTACTCCGTGAGACAAGTCAAGAACTCCGGAAAGTGAGCATTTTATTACGATTTTTATGGTCAAATTAGTTATTATACAAGATAATATAGTTGGAGAACATGTTTACAGAGGATAAAAATGCTAGGAAGCTTGCGCCATAGAGTCACTGAAAAGTCAAAGTACAGAGCTGATTCAACACTGTGAGCCAGGTCAAGAACTCATAGAAGTGAGCATTTTGTTGCAATTTTTATGGTCAAATTAGTTATTAGACATGATAATATAGTTGAAGAACATGTTTTCAAAGTATAAAAATGCTAGGAATCATGCGCCATAGAGTCACTGAAAAGTCATTGTGCATAGTTGATTCTACTCCGTGAGCCAGGTCAAGAACTCCTGGAAGTGAGCATTTTCTTACAATTTTTATAGTTAAATTAATTTTTATACATGAGAATATAGTTGGAGAACTTGTTTTCATAGTATAAAAATGCTAGGAAGCTTGCGCCATAGAGTCAAAGAAAAGTCAAAGTGCAGAGCTGATTCTACTCCCTAAGCTAGGTCAAGAACACCCTTAAATTAGTATTTTATTACCATTTTGATGGTCAAATTTGTTATTATACATGAGTATATAGTTGGAGGACATGTTTTCAGAGTATATAACTGCAACAAAGTTTGCGCCATAGAGTCACTAAAAACACACAGTGCAGAGCTTATTTTACTCCGCGTGCCAGGTCAAGAACTCCTTGAAGTGAGCATTTTCTTCCTATTTATATTGTCAAATTAGATATTATACATGATAATATAGTTGGAGAACATGTTTCTAGAGTATAAAAATGATAGAAATCTTGCGCCATATAGTCACTAAAAAGTCAAAGTGCAGAGCTGATTCTACTTCGTGAGCCAGGTCAAGAACTCCTAGAACTAAGCATTTTCATGCCATTTTTTGGTAAATTAGTTATAAGATTTGATAATATAGTTGGAGAACATATTTTTTAGAGTAAAAAATGCAAGGAACCTTGCGTCATAGAGTCGGTAAAAAGTTAAAGGTCAGAGCTGATTCTACTCCGTGAGTCAGGTCTAGAACTCCTAGAAGTGACCATTTTCTTACGATTTTTATGGCCAAATTAGTTATTATAGATGAGAATATAGTTGGAGAACTTGTTTTAAGAGTATAAAAATGCTAGGAAGCTTGCGCCATAGAGTCACTGAAAAGTCAAAGTGCAAAGTTGATTCTACACTGTGAGCCAGGTCAAGAACTCCTGAAAGTGAGCATTTTCTTACGATTTTTATGGTCAAATTAGTTATTATACATGAGAATATAGTTGGAGAATATATTTACAGAGGATAAAAATGCTAGGAAGTTTGCGCCATAGAGTCACTGAAAAGTCAAAGTGCAGAGCTGATTCAACTCCGTTAGCCAGGTCAAGAACTCATAGAAGTGAGCATTTTCTTGCCATTTTTATGGCCAAATTAGTTATTAGACATGAGAATATAGTTGAAGAACATGTTTTCAGAATATATAAATGCTAGGAATCATGCGCCATAGAGTCACTGAAAAGTCATTGTGCAGAGCTGATTCTACTCCGTGAGCCAGGTCAAGAACTCCTGGAAGTGAGCATTTTCTTACAATTTTTATGGTTAAATTAGTTTTTATACATGAGAATATAGTTGGAGAACTTGTTTTCAGAGTATAAAAATGCTAGGAAGCTTGCGCCATAGAGTCACAGAAAAGTCAAAGTGCAGAGCTGATTCTATTCCCTAAGTCAGGTCAAGAACTCCCTTAAATTAGTATTTTCTTACCATTTTGATGGTCAAATTTGTTATTATACATGAGTATATAGTTGGAGGAGATGTTTTCAGAGTATATAACCGCAACAAAGTTTGCGCCATAGAGTCACTAAAAACACACAGTGCAGAGCTGATTTTACTCCGCAAGCCAGGTCAAGAACTCCTTGAAGTGAGCATTTTCTTCCTATTTATATGGTCAAATTAGTTATTATACATTATAATATAGTTGGAGAACATGTTTCTAGAGTATAAAAATGATAGAAATCTTGCGCCATATAGTCACTAAAAAGTCAAAGTGCAGAGCTGATTCTACTCCGTGAGCCAGTTCAATAATTCCTATAACTGAGCATTTTCATGCCATTTTTTGGTCAAATTAGTTATAAGATATGATAATATAGTTGGAGAACATATTTTTTAGAGTAAAAAATGCAAGGAACCTTGGGTCATAGAGTCGATAAAAAGTTAAAGTGCTGAGCTGATTCTACTCCGTGAGTCAGGTCAAGAACTCCTAGAAGTGAGCATTTTCTTACGATTTTTATTATCAAATTAGTTATTATACATGAGAATATAGTTGGAGAATATGTTTTCAGAGTATAAAATGCTAGGAAGCTTGCGCTATAGAGTCACTGAAAAGTCAAAATGCAGAGCTGATTGTACTCCCTAAGCCAGGTCAAGAACTCCCTTAAATGAGCATTTTCTAACCATTTTGATGGTCAAATTAGTTATTATACATGAGTATATAGTTGGAGGACATGTTTTCAGAGTATATAACTGCAACAAAGTTTGCGCCATAGAGTCACTAAAAACACACAGTGCAGAGCTGATTTTACTCCGCGAGCCAAGTCAAGAACGCTTTGAAGTGAGAATTTTCTTCCTATTTATATGGTCAAATTAGTTATTATAAATGATAATATAGTTGGAGAACATGTTTCTAGAGTATAAGAATGGTAGAAATCTTGCGCCATATAGTCACTAAAAAGTCAAAGTGCAGAGCTGATTCTACTCCGTGAGCCAGGTCAAGAACTCCTAGAACTAAGCATTTTCATGCCATTTTTTGGTAAATTAGTTATAAGATTTGATAATATAGTTGGAGAACATATTTTTTAGAGTAAAAAATGCAAGGAACCTTGCGTCATAGAGTCGGTAAAAAGTTAAAGGTCAGAGCTGATTCTACTCCGTGAGTCAGGTCAAGAACTCCTGGAAGTGACCATTTTCTTACGATTTTTATGGCCAAATTAGTTATTATAGATGAAAATATAGTTGGAGAACTTGTTTTAAGAGTATAAAAATGCTAGGAAGCTTGCGCCATAGAGTCACTGAAAAGTCAAAGTGCAAAGTTGATTCTACACCGTGAGCCAGGTCAAGAACTCCTGAAAGTGAGCATTTTCTTACGATTTTTATGGTCAAATTAGTTATTATACATGAGAATATAGTTGGAGAATATATTTACAGAGGATAAAAATGCTAGGAAGTTTGCGCCATAGAGTCACTGAAAAGTCAAAGTGCAGAGCTGATTCAACTCCGTTAGACAGGTCAAGAACTCATAGAAGTGAGCATTTTCTTGCCATTTTTATGGCCAAATTAGTTATTAGACATGAGAATATAGTTGAAGAACATGTTTTCATAGTATATAAATGCTAGGAAGCTTGCGCCATAGAGTCACTGAAAAGTCAAAGTGCAAAGTTGATTCTACACCGTGAGCCAGGTCAAGAACTCCTGAAAGTAAGCATTTTCTTGCCATTTTTATGGCCAAATTAGTTATTAGACATGAGAATATAGTTGAAGAACATGTTTTCAGAGTATATAAATGCTAGGAATTATGCGCCATAGAGTCACTGAAAAGTCATTGTGCAGAGCTGATTCTACTCCGTGAGCCAGGTCAAGAACTCCTGGAAGTGAGCATTTTCTTAAAATTTTTATGGTTAAATTAGTTTTTATACATGAGAATATAGTTGGAGAACTTGTTTTCAGAGTATAAAAATGCTAGGAAGCTTGCGCCATAGAGTCACAGAAAAGTCAAAGTGCAGAGCTGATTCTATTCCCTAAGCCAGGTCAAGAACTCCCTTAAATTAGTATTTTCTTTCCATTTTGACGGTCAAATTTGTTATTATACATGAGTATATAGTTGGAGGAGATGTTTTCAGAGTATATAACCGCAACAAATTTTGCGCCATAGAGTCACTAAAAACACACAGTGCAGAGCTGATTTTACTCCGCAAGCCAGGTCAAGAACACCTTGAAGTGAGCATTTTCTTCCTATTTATATGGTCAAATTAGTTATTATACATGATAATATAGTTGGAGAACATGTTTCTAGAGTATAAAAATGATAGAAATCTTGCGCCATATAGTCACTAAAAAGTCAAAGTGCAGAGTTGATTCTACTCCATGAGCCAGGTCAAGAACTCCTAGAAGTGAGCATTTTCATGCCATTTTTTGGTCAAATTAGTTATAAGATATGATAATATAGTTGGAGAAAATATTTTTTAGAGTAAAAAATGCAAGGAACCTTGCGTCATAGAGTCGGTAAAAAGTCAAAGTGCAGAGCTGATTCTACTCCGTGAGTCAGGTCAAGAACTCCTGGAAGTGAGCATTTTGTTACGATTTTCATGGTCAAATTAGTTATTATACATGAGAATATAGTTGGAGAACATGTTTTAAGAGTATAAAATGCTAGGAAGCTTGCGCCAAAGAGTCACTGAAAAGTCAAAATGCAGAGCTGATTCTACTCCCTAAGCCAGGTCAAGAACTCCCTTAAATGAGCATTTTATAACCATTTTGATGGTCAAATTAGTTATTATACAAGAGTATATAGTTGGAGGATATGTTTTCAGAGTATATAACTAAAACAAAGTTTGCTCCATAGAGTCACTAAAAACACACAGTGCAGAGCTGATTTTACTCCGCGAGCCAGGTCAAGAACTCCTGAAGTGTGCATTTTCTTCCTATTTATATGGTCAAATTAGTTATTATACATGATAATATAGTTGGAGAACATGTTTCAAGAGTATAAAAATTATAGAAATCTTGCGCCATATAGTCACTAAAAAGTCAAAGTGCAAAGCTGATTCTACTCCGTGAGCCAGGACAAGAACTCCTAGAACTAAGCATTTTCATGCCATTTTTTGGTCAAATTAGTTATAAGATATGATAATATAGTTGGAGAACTTATTTTTTAGAGTAAAAATGCAAGGAATCTTGCGTCATAGAGTCGGTAAAAAGTCAAAGTGCAAAGCTGATTCTACTCCGTGAGTCAGGTCAAGAACTCCTGGAAGTGACCATTTTCTTACGATTTTTATGGTCAAATTAGTTATTATAGATGAGAATATAGTTGGAGAACATGTTTTAAGAGTATAAAAATGCTAGGAAGCTTGCGCCATAGAGTCACTGAAAAGTCAAAGTGCAGAGCTGATTCAACTCCGTGAGCCAAGTCAAGAACTCATAGAATTGAGCATGTTCTTGCCATTTTTATGGTCAAATTAGTAATTAGACATGAGAATATAGTTGAAGAACATGTTTTCAGAGTATAAAAATGCTAGGAATCATGAGCCATAGAGTCACTGAAAAGTAATTGTGCAGAGCTGATTCTACTCCGTGAGCCAGGTCAAGAACTCCTGGAAGAGAGCATTTTCTTACAATTTTTATGGTCAATTTAGTTTTTATACATGAGAATATAGTTGGAGAACTTATTTTCAGAGTATAAAAATGCTAGGAAGCTTGCGCCATAGAGTCATAGAAAAGTCAAAGTGCAGAGCTGATTCTACTCCCTAAGCCAGGTCAAGAACTCACTTAAATTAGTATTTTCTTACTATTTTGATGGTCAAATTTGTTATTATACATGAGTATATAGTTGGAGGACATGTTTTTATTGTATATAACTGCAACAAAGTTTGCGCCATAGAATCACTAAAAACACAAAGTGCAAAGCTGATTTTACTCCGCGAGCCAGGTCAAGAACTCCTTGAAGTGAGCATTTTCTTCCTATTTATATGGTCAAATTAGTTATTATACATGATAATATAGTTGGACAACATGTTTCTAGAGTATAAAAATGATAGAAATCTTGCGCCATATAGTCACTAAAAAGTCAAAGTGCAGAGCTGATTATACTCCGTGAGCCAGGTCAAGAATTCCTAGAACTGAGCATTTTCATGCCATTTTTTGGTCAAAATAGTTATAAGATATGATAATATAGTTGGAGAACATATTTTTTAGAGTAAAAAATGCAAGGAACCTTGCGTCATAGAGTCGGTAAAAAGTCAAAGTGCAGAGCTGATTCTACTCCGTGAGTCAGGTCAAGAACTCCTCGAAGTGAGCATTTTCTTACGATTTTTATGGTCAAATTAGTTATTATATATGAGAATATAGTTGGAGAACATGTTTTCAGAGTATAAAATGCTAGGAAGCTTGCGCCATAGAGTCACTGAAAAGTCAAAATGCAGAATGATTCTACTCCCTAAGCCAGGTCAAGAACTCCATTAAATGAGCATTTTCTTACCATTTTGATGGTCAAATTAGTTATTATACATGAGTATATAGTTGGAGGACATGATTTCAGAGTATATAACTGCAACGAAGTTTGCGCCATAGATTCACTAAAAACACACAGTGCAGAGCTGATTTTATTCCACGAGCCAGGTCAAGAACTCCTTGAGGTGAGAATTTTCTTGCCGTTTTAATGGTGTAATTAGTTATTATACATGATAATTTAGTTGGAGAACACGTTTCTAGAGTATAAAAATGATACAAATCCTGCGCCATATAGTCACTAAAATTTCAAAGTGCGGAGCTAATTCTACTCCGTGAGCCAGGTCAAGAACTCCTAGAACTGAGCATTTTCATACCATTTTTTGGTCAAATTAGTAATAAGACATGATAATATAGTTGGACAACATATTTTTTAGAGTAAAAAATGCAAGGAACCTTGCGTCATAGAGTCAGTAAAAAGTCAAAGTGCAGAGTTGATTCTACTCTGTGAGACAGGTCAAGAACTCCTGAAAGTGAGCATTTTATTACGATTTTTATGCTCAAATTAGTTATTATACAAGATAATATAGTTGGAGAACATGTTTACAGAGGATAAAAATGCTAGGAAGCTTGCGCCATAGAGTCACTAAAAAGTCAATGTGCAGAGCTGATTCAACTCCGTGAGCCAGGTCAAGAACTCATAGAAGTGAGCATTTTCTTGCCATTTTTATGGTCAAATTAGTTATAAGACATGATAATATAGTTGAAAAACATGTTTTCAGAGTATAAAAATGCTAGGAAACATGCGCCATAGAGTCACTGAAAAGTCATTGCGCAGAGCTGATTCTACTCCGTGAGCCAGGTCAAGAACTCCTGGAAGTGAGCATTTTCTTACAATTTTCAGCTCTGCACTTTGACTTTTTAGTGACTGTATGGCGAAAGGTTCCTAGCATTTTGTACTCTGAAAACATGTTTCCCAACTATATTCTAATGTATAATAAAAATGGTAAGAAAATGATCACATCAAGGTGTTCTTGACCTGACTCACGGATTAGAGTCATCTCTGTACGTTGATTTTTTAGTGACTCAATGGCTCAAGCTTTCTAGCATTTTTATACTCTGAAAACATGTTCTCCAACTATATTCTCATGTCTAATAATTAATTTGACCATAAAAATGGCAAGAAATTGCTCACTTCAAGGAGTTTTTGACCTGGCTCACAGAGTAGAATTAGCTCTGCACTGTGAGTTTTTAGTGACTCTATGGTGCAAGCTTCGTAGTATTTATATACTATAAAAACATGTTATCCAACTATATTCGCATTTTTAATAACTAATTTGACCAGGATTGTAGAGTAGAATCAGCTATGCACTGTGAGCTTTTAGTTACTCAATGTCGCAAGCTTCCTAGTATTTTTATAGTAATAAAAACATGTTCTCCAACTATATTCCCGTGTCTAATAACTAATTTGACCATAAAAATGGCAAGAAAATTCTCACTTCAAGGAGTTCTTGACCTGGTTAAGGAGTAGAATCAGCTCTGAACTTTGACTTTTTAGTGACTGTATGGCGAAAGGTTCCTAGCATTTTGTACTCTGAAAACATGTTTCCCAACTATATTCTCTTGTATAATAATTAATTTGACCATAAAAATTGGAAGAAAATGCTCACTTCAAGGAGTTCTTGACCAGTCTCACGGAGTAGAATCAACTCTACACGTTGACTTTTTAGTGACTCTATGGCGCAAACTTCCTAGCATTTTTATACTCTAAAAATTTATTCTCCAACTATATTCTCATGTTTGATAACTTATTTGATCATAAAAATGTCAAGAAAATGCTCACTTCAAGGAGTTCTTGACCTGGCTCACGTAATATAACCAGCTTTACGCTTTGACTTTTTTGTGACTCTATGGTGCAAGCTGCTTAGCATTTTTATACTCTTAAAATATGTTCTCCAACTATATTCTCATGTCTATTAACTAATTTGACCATAAAAAATGGCAATAAAATGCTCACATCAAGAAGCTCTTGACCTTGCTCACGGAGTAAATCAACTCAGCACTGTGTATTTACAGTGACTCTATGGCGCAAGCTTCGTAGAATTATATACTCTAAAAACATGTTTTCCAACTATATACTCATGTATAATAACTAATTTGACCATCAAAATGGTAAAAAAATGCTCACTACAAGGAGTTCTTGACCTGGCTTAGGAGTAGAATCAGCTCTGCACTTTGACATTTTAGTGACTCTATGGCGCAATCTTACTAGCATTTTTATACCCTTAAAATATGTTCTGCAACTATATTCTCATGCATAATAACTAATTTGACCATAAAATTCGTAAGAAAATGCTCACCTCTAAAGAGTTCTTGACCTGGCTCACGGAGTAGAATTAGTTTTACACTCTGACTTTATAGTGACTCTATGGCACCAGTTTCCTTGCATTTTTACACTCTGAAAAGATTTTCTCAAGCTATATTATCATCTCTAATAACTAATTTTACCATAAAAATGGCAAGAAAATGCTCACTTCTAGGTGTTCTTTACATGGCTCACAGAGTATAATCATCTATTTACTTTGACTTTTTAGTGACTCTATGGCGCAAGCTGCTTAGCATTTTTATACTCTGAAAATATGTTCACGAACTATATTCTCATGTATAATTACTAATTTTACCATAAAAATGGCAAGAAAATGCTCACTTCAAGGAGTTCTTGACCTGGCTCACGGAGTAAAATCAGCTCTGCATTGTGAGTTTTTAGTGACTCTATGGAGCAAGTTTCGTAGCTGTTATATACTCTGAAAACATGTTCTCCAACTGTATACTCATGTATAATACCAATATGACCATCAAAATGGTAAGAAAATTCTCACTTCAAGGAGTTTTTGACCTGGCTCAGGGAGTAGAATCAGCTCTGCACTTTGACTTTTTAGTGACTCTATGGCGCAAGCTTCCTAGCATTCATATACTAGGAAAACATGTTCTTCAACTATATTCTCATGTATAATAACTAATTTGACCATAAAAATCGTATGAAAATGCTCACTTCAAGGAGTTCTTAACTTGTCTCAAGGAGTAGAATCAGTTCTTAACTTTTACTTTTTAGTAACTCTATGGCGCAAGCCTTCTAGCATTTTTATATTTTGAAAACATGTTCTCTAACTATATTATCATGTCTAATAATAAATTGACCATAAAAATGGCAAGAAAATGCTCACTTCTATGAGTTCTTGACCTAGCTCACAGATTAGAATCAGTTCTGCATTTTGACATTTTACTAACTCTATGGTGCAAGCTTCCTAGCATTTTTATACCCTGAAAAATTTTTATTCAACTATATTCTCCTGTCCAATAACTAATTTGACCGTTAAATTTGCATGAAAATGCTCACTTCAAGGACTTCTTGACCAGGCTCACAGAGTAGAATTAGCTATGCACTATGAGCTTTTAGTGACTCAAGGTGATCTTGACCTGTCTCACGGAGTAGAATCAGATGTGCACTTTGACTATTTATTGACTCTATGACGCAAGCTTCCTAGCATATTTATACTCTAAAAGCATGTTTTTAAACAATATTCACATGTATAACTAATTTGACCATAAAAATGGTAAGAAAATGCTTACTTCAAGTAGTTCTTGACCTGGCTTAAGAAGTAGAATCAGCTTTGCATTTTCACTTTTCAGTGACTCTATGGCGCAAGCTTCCTAGTATTTTTATACTCTAAAAACATGTTTTCCAATTATATTCTCATGCATAATAATTAATTTGACTATAAAAATCGTAAGAAAATGCTCACTTCATGGAGTTCTTGACTTGGTTCACGGAGTAGAATTATCTCTGCACTTTGATTTTTTTGTGACTCTATGGCGCAAGGTTCCTAGCATTTTTATACTCTGAAAACATGTTCTTCAACTATATTCTCATGTCTAATAACTAATTTGATCATAAAAATGGCAAGAAAATGCTCAATTCAAGGCGTTCTTGACCTAGCTCACGGAGTAAAATCTGCTCTGCACTGTGTTTTTAGTGACTCTGTGGCGCAAGCATTGTAGCAATTATATACTCAGAAAACATGTTCTCCAACTATATACTCATATATAATAACTAATTTAACCATCAAAATGATAAGAAAATGCTCACTTCAAGGAGTTCTTGAACTGGTCAGGGAGTAGAATTAGCTCTACCCTTTAACTTTTTAGTTACTCTATGGCTCAATCTTACTAGCATTTTTACACTCTGAAAACATGTTCTCCAATTATATTCCCATGTATAATAACTAATTTGACCATAAAAATCGTATGTAAATACTCACTTCACGGAGTTCTTGACTTGGCTCACGGAGTAGAATCAGTTATGCACTCTGACTTTTCATTGACTCTATGGCACAAGCTTCCTAGCATTTTTACACTCTAAAAACTTGTTCTCCAACTATATTATCATGTCTAATAACTAAATTGACCATAAAAATGATAAGAAAATGCTCAATTCTATGAGTTCTTGACCTGGCTCACGGAGTAGAATCAAATATGCACTTTGACTTTTTAATGACTCTATGGTGCAAGCTTCCTAGCATTTTTATACTCTGAAAACATATTCTCCTACTATATTTTCATGTCCAATAACTAATTTGACCATAAATATGGCAAGAAAATGCTCACTTCAAGGAGTTCTTGACTTGGCTCACAGAGTAGAATTAGCTTTGCACTGTGTGTTTTTAGTGACTCTATGGTGCTAGGTTCGTATCCGTTATATACTCTGAAAACATGTTATCCAACTATATTTGCATGTTTTATAACTAATTTGACCATAAAAATGACAAGAAAGTGCTAACTTCAAGGACTTCTTGACCAGGCTCACAGAGTAGAATCAACTATGCACTATGAGCTTTTAGTAACTCAATGGCGCAAGCTTCCTAGCATTTTTATAGTCTAAAACATGTTCTTCAACTATATTCTCATGTCTAATAACTAATTTAACCTTAAAGATGTCTAGAAAATGCTCACTTCAAGGAGTTCTTGACTTGGCTCAAGAAGTTGAATCAGCTCTGCACTTTGACTTTTTAGTGACTATATGGCGCAATGTTCCTTGCATTTTTATACTCTTAAAACATTTTCTACCGCTATATTATCATGTATAACAGGCACAGGAGTCTTCTGAAACAGTAGAGGGTTTTCTAGGGGAAGTTTCACAAGTGGATATGGACATGGCTTTGCTTTTGAAGCAGAACTAGTAGCAGCATTCACGGCTATTGAAATTGCTCATGATAAGGGGTGGAATTCATTATGGCTAGAATAAAAATCAACATATGTTGTATATACTTTCTACGATCCCTCTCTGAAAATTCCATGGAGGTTCTTGGCAAGATGGAGAATAGTCAAAGATATTACTGCAGCAACAAATTTTCGTGCATCACACATCTATACAGAGGGGAACACAGTTGCAGATGCGCTATCGTTCATGGGAGGAGACTTGGATTGGCATGACTCAGCTTCAAATTTTGTTCATCACCTCATGTTTAATTATATTAATTTTGAGTACTTTTGATTTAGATAATTAGCTTTCGCTGTTTTGTGGCTTGCTTTCTTTTAACATCTTTGTGGCTACTTTTGGTTTTTTCTTTTATATTACATCATATATTTGACTATATTATCATGTATAATTACTAATTTGACCACAAAAATTGTAAGAAAATGCTCACTTTAAGGAGTTCTTGACCTGGCTCACGGAGTAGAATCAGCTCAGCACTTTGAATTTTTAGTGACCCTATGGCGAAGGCTTCCTAGCATTTTTATAGTCTGGAAACTTGTTCTTCAACTATATTCTCATGTATAATAACTAATTTGACCATAAAAATGGTAAGAAAATGCTCACTTCAAGGAGTTCTTGACCTGGCTCACGGAGTAGAATCAGCTCTGCACTTTAACTTTTTAGTGACTCTATGGCGCAAGGTTCCTATCATTTTATTCTCATGTCTAATAACTATGTTGACAATAAAAATGGCAAGAAAAATGCTCACATCTAGGTGTTCTTGACCTGGCTCACGGAGTAGAATCATCGATGCACTTTGACTTTTTAATGACTATATGGCGCAAGCTTCCTAGCATTTTTATACTCTAAAAATATATTCTCCAACTATATTCTCATGTTTAATAACTAATTTGACCATAAAAATGACAAGAAAATTCTCACTTCAAGGAGTTCTTGAGCTGGCTCACGGAGTAAAATCAAATCTGCATTGTGTGTTTTTAGAGATTCTTAGGCAAAAGCTTCGTAGCAGTTATATACTCTAAAAACATGTTATCCAACTATATAATCATGTATAATAACTAATTTGACCATCAAAATGGTAAGAAAATGCTCACTTCAAGGAGTTCTTGACCTGGCTCAGGGAGTAGAATCAGCTCAGTACTTTGACTTTTTAGTGACACTATGACGCAAGTTTCCTAGCATTTTTATACTCTAAAAACATATTCTCCAACTATATTCTCATGCATAATAACTAATTTTACCATAAAAATCATAATAAAATGCTCACTTCAAGGAGTTCTTGACTTGGTTCACGGAGTAGAATCAGCTTTGCTCTTTGACTTTTTAGTGACTATATGGAGCAAGCTTCCTAGCATTTTTATACTCCGAAAACATATTCTCCTACTATTCTCATGTCTAATAACTAATTTGACTATAAAAATGGCAAGAAAATGCTCAATTCAAAGAGTTCTTGACCTGACTCACAGAGTAAAATCAGCTCTGTACTGTGTGTTTTTAGTGACTATATGGCATAAGCTTCGTAGCAGTTATATACTCAGAAAACATGATCCTCAACTATATACTCATGTATAAAAACTAATTTGATCGTCAAAATGGTAAGAAAATGCTCACTTCAAGGAGTTTTTGAACTGGATCATGGAGTAGAATCAGCTCAGCCCTTTGAATTTTCAACGACTCTATGGCACAAGGTTCCTAGCATTTTTATACTCTGAAAACATGTTCTCCAACTATATTCTCATTTATAATAACTAATTTGACCATAAAATTGTAAGAAAATGATCACTTCAAGGAGTTCTTGACCTGTCTCGCGGAGTAGAATCAACTCTGCCCTTTCACTTTTTAGTGACTCTATGGCGCAAACTTCCTAGCATTTTTATATTATGAAAACATGTTCTTCAACTATATTCTTATGTCTAATAACTTATTTGACCATAAAAATGTGAAGAAAATGCTCACTTCAAGGAGTTTTTGATTTGACTCACGGAGTAGAATCTGCTCTGCACTTTGACTTTTTAGTGACTCTATGACGAAGGCTTCCTAGAATTTTTATACTCTGAAAGCATGTTCTTCAACAATATTCTCATGTATAATAACTAATTTGATCATAAAGATGGTAATAAAATGCTCACTTCAGGGAGTTCTTGACCTGCTCAAGGAGTAGAATCAGCTCTACACTTTAACTTTTTAGTGACTCTATGCCGCATGGTTACTGACATTTTTATACTCTGAAAACATGTTCTACAACTATATTCTCTTGTCTAATAACTAATTTTACCATAAAATGGCAAGAAAATGCTCACTTCTAGGTGTTCTTGACTTGGATCACAGAGTAGAATCATCTCTTCATTTTGACATTTTAGTGACTCTATGACGTAAGCTGCCTAGCATTTTTATACTCTAAAAATATGTTCTCTAACTATATTTTCATGTCTAATAACTAATTTGACCATAACAATGGCAAGAAAATGCTCACTTCAAGGAGTTCTTGACCAGGTTCACGCAGTAAAATCAGCTATGCACTGTGTGTTTTTAGTGACTCTATGTCGCAAGCTTCATAGCAGTTATATACTCTGAAATCATGTTCTCCAACTATATACTCAAAATGGTAACGAAATGCTCACTTCTATGAATTCTTGACGTGGCTCATGGAGTAGAATCAGCTCTGCACTTTGACTTTTTAGTGACTCTATGACGCTAGCTTCCTATCATTTTTATACTCTGAAAAAAAGTTCTCCAAATATATTATCATGTCCAATAACTAATTTGACAATAAAAATTGTAATAAAATGCTCACTTCAAGGAGTTCTTGACCTGACTCACAAAGTAGAATTAACTTTGCACTATGAATTTTTAGTGACTCAATGGCGCAAGATTCATAGCAGTTATATATTCTGAAAATATGTTATCCAACTATATTCACTTCTTTTATAAATAATTTGACCATAAAAATGACAAAAAATTACTCACTTCAAGGACTTCGTGACCAGGCTCACAGAGTAGAATCAGCTATGCAATGTGAGCTTTTATTGACTCAATGGCCCAAGATTCCTAGCATTTTTATAGTCTAAAAATATATTCTCCAACTATATTCTCGTGTTTAATAACTAATTTTACCATAAAAATGGCAATAAAATGCTCACTTCAAGGAGTTTTTGACTTGGCTCAGGGAGTAAAATCAGCTCTGCACTTTAACTTTTTAGTGACTCTATGGAGCAAGGTTACTTGCATTTTTATACTCTTAAAAAATGTTCTCCAATTATATTATCGTGTATAATAACTAATTTGACCATAAAAATTGTAAGAAAATGCTCACTTAAGGAGTTCTTTACCTGTCTCAAGGAGTAGAATCAGCAGTGCATTTTGACTATTTAGTGACTCTGAGGAGCATGCTTCCTAACATATTTATGCTCTAAAAACATGTTCTTCAACAATATTTTCATATATAATTGCTAATTTGACAATAAAAATGTTAAGAAAATGCTCAATTCAAGGTGTTCTTGACTTGGCTCACGAAGCAAAATCAGCCATGAACTGTGTGTTTTTAGTGACCCTTTGGTGCAAGCTTCGTAGAAGTTATATACTCTTAAAATGTGTTCTCCAACTATATACTCATCTATAACAACTAATTTGACCATCAAAATAGTAAGAAAATACTCACTTCAAGGAGTTCTTGGCCTAGCTCAGGTTGCGGAATCAGCTCAGCACTTTGACTTTTTAGTGATTCTATGGCACCAGATTCCTAGCATTTTTATACTCTGAAAACATGTTCTCCAACAATATTTTCATGTATAATAACTAATTTTACCATAAAAATCGTAAGAAAATGCTCACTTCAAGGAGTTCTTGACTTGGCCAACTTCATTGCAGTTATATACTCAGAAAACATGTTCTCCAACTATATACTCATGTATAATAACTAATTTGACCATCAAAATGGTAAGAAAATGCTCACTTCAAGGAGTTCTTGAACCAACTCAGGGAGTAGAATCAGCTCTGCACTTTGACTTTTTAGTGACTCTATGGCGCAAGCTTCCTAGCATTTTTATACTCTGAAAACATGTTCTCCAACTATATTCTCATGTATAATAACTAATTTGACCATAAAAATCGTAAGAAAATGCTCACTTCAAGGAGTTCATGACCTGACTCACAGAGTAGAATCAGCTCTGCATTGTAAGTTTTTAGTGACTCTACGGTGAAAGCTTCGTAGAAGTTATATACTCTGAAAACATGTTATCCAACTATATTCGCATATCTAATAACTAATTTAACCTTAAAAATGATAAGATAGTGCTCACTTCAAGGACTTCTTGACAGGCTCACAGAGTAGAATCAGCTATGCAGTCACTACAAGAAAACTGTCGAATTCTTACAGAAAAATTCCAATGAAAAGTAAATCCGTTGGAAATTTTAAAGTTCCAACAAATTTTCCAATGAAACTTTAAACTATTGGAAAATTCCAACGAGAATTCCCATGGAAATTTAAATTGTTGGAAATTTCCAATGCTAATTCTAATAGTCTGATAAACTATTGAAATTTTCCAACGAAAATTCCTATAAAATCTAAAATTGTTTGAAAGTTCTTACAAAAATTTCCATAAAAATTTAAATAGTTGGAAAATTCCAATGCTAATTCCAATAGCTTGATAAACCATTGGAAATTTCCATTAAAAAATCCAATTAAACTTAAGCTGTTGGAAAATTCCTTTGAAAATTCCATCGAAAAAAGAGAGTTCAATAAATTTAAATGTCAATTTATAATATAAAATATATATTAGTTAAGTTGTTAAAAGATAAGGTGATATACGTAAGAGGTCAAAGTTTCGAATTCCAATAAATATATTTTTTTATCATTGGAAAATTCCAACGGGGTTCGGAGATCGTTGGAATTTATTCCAAGGTAATTCCAAAAGAAAATTCTATTGGAAAAAAATTTGAATCACTTTTAGTTTAAAAAAATTCTAACAAGAAAATATATCATTGGATTCACTGTTGGATTTTTGAAACCGTTGGAAATGTTGTTGGAAAAATTACATTCCAACGTCCACTTTTCCAACAGAAAAAATTCATTGGAATATCCGTTGGAATCATGAATTACAGTGGTATTTTTACATTTTCCAATGATTTTTCAGCATTGGAATTCGGCAATTTTCTTATAGTGAGTGTGAGCTTTTAGTGACTCAATGGCGCAAGCTTCCTAGCATTTTTATAGTCTAAAAACATGTTCTCCAACTATATTGTCATGTCTAATATTATTATCATGCAGATTACAAGAAGCAGCACCCAAGCCTTTTAGGTTTAAAAAATGTGGCTTCTTGATACAAATTTCTTCATTCTGGCGACAACTTCATGGAGTCTACCTACATACTCTCAAAACCCTATTGTGCTGTTTACTCTAAAACTCCATAGGCTCAAGAGGGATATGAAGGCATGGAACTACTCAAATTTTGGCAATATCTTTGACGAGGTTTCTGATGCCATGCAGAACCTCAGAGATATACAATAGCATATGGAGGTGGAAGGGGAAAATGAGGAGATTTTCTATGAAGAAATGGATGCCCACCTCCTCCTCAATGAAAAATTACAAAGGCAGTAACAATCCTATTTGCAGAGGAATAGGACATCTTGGCTTAAGGATGGGGATCGAAACTCGGCTTTCTTCCACAAGATGCACAAAAGCAATAAAGCAAGATACAATATTAATTCAATGACAGTGGATGGATCATTGACAGATGATAAAAGAAAAATTTCCAAACATGCGGTGGGATATTATGAATCTCTTTTCGCTGAGCCTCAGAATGCGCATTATTTTGAAGGGTTACATTTCATTAATGGCTTCATGTTTGAGAGGGACAACATAAAGCTCATACAGATACCCACTGAAGAGGTGATCAAAGTGGCTATTTTTGCTCTTTCACCAGACAGTGCCTCAGGCCCCGATGCTTTTGGTGGAGCATTCTATCAACGATGCTGGCATATCATAATGCCAGACCTCTGCAATGCAGTCAGGTTCTTTTTTAACTCTAATACTTTGTTAGGGAGGATTAATTGCAATTTTATTACTTTGATTCCTAAAGTTACTAGTGCTAATAAAGTTGAAGATTTCGTACCTATTAATTTCTGCAACTTTCTGTTCAAAATCTTCACTAAAATTTTGGCTATGAGGTTGGGACCTCTTCTTCATAGATATCTTAGAGTTTATCAGTTTGGCTTCATACCTCATAGAAACATTCACCATCGCATAGCTGTGGCATCTGAATGTTTCAATTGTTTTGATTCGTCCACTCTGGGGAATTTGGCTTTCAAAATTGATATCCGTAAAGCTTTTGATACTTTACAATGGGATTTCATTTTGGAGATTGTTCATCGCATGGGATTCTCATAGAGTTTTATCACTATGTTGAGCGGTTTTTTACATCTGCAAAAGTATCTGTGTTGGTCAATGGGGCTCCGCATGGGTTTTTTTCTTGTGGAAGAGGAGTACGTCAGGGAGACCCCCTCTCTCCTATTATATTCTGCATTGCGGAGGAAGCTTTGGGTTTATGGATTCATCATTGCATGCTCACTGGACGCATAAAAAGTGCTCGCTCGGGAAGAAGCAACCCCTTTCCGCCATACCTTTTTTATGCTGATGACATACTCATATTATGTAGTGGGATGATCGTTTTGTGGTGGGAATACACCATATTCTCAGTAGATATGCTAAATTATCGAGATAGGTATATAATTCGAGTAAATCCAAAGTTTTATATTGGAAGTTCATTAAGTGGGCAATTAAGATAAATGTAAAGGATGATTTGGGATTACAAGAAGGAGAGTACCCTTTCACATATCTTGGATTTCCAATATTTAAAGGTGCCCCAAAAAGTTTTTTTTTCAGCAAGCCACTGATCATATTATCAGTAAGTTCAGCAGGTGGAAGGGGAAATCTTTGTCCATGGCTGGAAGAATATGTATGGTAAACTTAGTGATCATATCCTCTACTATACACACTATGATGGTATATAAATGGCCAGTCCACCGAATCAAAAAATTGAAGCTGCATGTTGAAACTTTATTTGGAATGGAGATCCCTTCAAGCAGTATTATTTTACAATTGGTTGGAGTAGAATTCGTTTGCCAACTACGGAGGGATGACTGGGGGTTCGTCCCATACGAGCTACTAATGAAGTTCTCCTCATGAAGTTAGCTTGGGATGTGTTGAGTGGGAACATTGCTCTCTCTTTCATTATAAAAAGATGGTTACAGGGATCTTATCCGAAGACATCACATGTGGCTTCGTCAGTTCGTCCAGGCTGTATGAACTATCTTTTCAAACTAGCAGATGAGGATTTCTGGATTATTGGAGAAAATTCTCAAGTGAAATTTTAGTTGGACAATTGGATTGGAATGCCTATAGCAGATATTGTGGATATTCCTTTTGAATACAGGAGGCATTATGAGAATAAGATCACATATTTTTCTATGATGGCACATGACATTTTACAGAAGATTTTATTCTTGCTTTTCCTAATGTGATTGAGAAAATAAAATCTATTGCCATATCTCCTAATTTGGTGGATAGCAGGAAGTGGATGCCAACCCTCACAGGTGTGGTCACCTCCAAGATAGCATATATGCATATAAGGCCTCAATTCATTGCTCCTAATTGGGGCAGATGGTTATGGGTGTCTTTCATCCCTCCCTGCAGGTCAGTGTCAGTATGGAAAGCTATCAAGGGGGTTCTTACTACATGGGAAGTTCTCAGACATCGAGGTTTCAATGGGCAGTCAAGATGTTATCTATGCAAGGCAAATAAGGAGAGTTTGGATCACATCTTCATGAATTGTTCAATCTCAATGTAAGTACTGCAGTTACTTCTTCAAGGATTAAGTTTTGGGAATCAGATTCACATTGATCAAAGTTTTGTAGGTTTTTTTTACAAGTAATGCAGATACAGTGGAGCAAACATGTCATTTCACTATGGAGGTATGCTATTGTCACATATATATGGGCCATATGGTATTCCTGTAACAACATGGTATATGGAGGTTACACAGAAGATTTGAGGGATAAAACAGTCAACATGCTGGGCATGATTGCTATGATCAAATCACTAATTAAGGAGCTAAATGGGCAGAACATTGGTAGTATGTATAATACGGTGGAGGACATGGGAGCTCTGCACTACTTTGACATTGCTGGTGTACTGCGGCAGGCATCGCGTGTTATTCCAGTCCGATGGTTTCCTCCAAAGCAAGGCTGGGTGAATATCAATACAGATGGACATGCTGGCGGATCACCTGGGAGTATTGCTGGCAGTGCAATTTATAGAAATAGTAGGGGGTTCTTCATGGGAGCATTCACGACATGTTTTGGAAAAGGTTTTACTTTCGAAGCGGAATTGGCAGCGGCGTTTCTAGCAATTGAGATTGCTTTCAACAAGGGATGTCATTACTTGTGGTTAGAAACATACTTGGTTATGGTTCAACATGTATTGCAGGAGGAAAAGCCGAGTCTTCCATGGAGGCTCATGGCTAAATGGCAGGCAGCAAGGGGGATCATCCTTCAAATTTGATTCATGGTCACATATATTCTCCGTGAAGGGAACTCTATGACGGACTCAATTTCAGCAACGGGATGGTGGAGCAGCAATGAACAACATTCTCTTCAAAGACATGAATCACACTTATTATAGATTTAAATAGCTTAGAGCTTTATCTTTTTAGTCTATGTTTGTAGACTTTTGCCTTATGGGCTCTTCTTGTCATCTTCTGATCTTGTAATTGGTACTTCTTTTCTTTTTTATTTCATTAATAAAGGAATCATTGGACTATATTAACATCTCTAATAACTAATTTGACCATAAAATGATGAGAAAATGCTCAATTCAAGGAGTTCTTGACTTGGCTCAGGTAGTAGAATCAGCTCTGCACTTTGACTTTTTAGTAACTCTATGGCGCAAGCTTTCTAGTATTTTCATAGTTTGAAAACATGTTCTCCAAGTATATTCTCATGTTTAATAACTAATTTAACCATAAAAATGGCAAGAAAATGCTCACTTCTATGAGTTCTTGACTTGGCTCACAGAGTAGAATCAGCTATGCAGTTTGACTTTTTAGTGACGCTATGGAGAAGGCTTCCTAGCATTTATATACTCTGAACCAAATTTCTCCAACTATACTCTCATGTATAATAACTAATTTGACCATAAAAATGGTAAGAAAATTCTCACTTCAAGGAGTTCTTGACTTGGCTCACGGAGTAGAATTATCTCCACACTTTGACTTTTTAGTGACACTATGACGAAAGGTTCCTTGCATTTTTGTACTCTGGAAAAAACATGTTCTCCAACTATATTCTCATGTATAATAACTAATTTGACCATAAAAATGGCAAGAAAATGCTCACTTCTAGGAGTTCTTGACCTGGTTCAGGGAGTAGAATCAGCTCTGTACTATGAGTTTTCAGTGACTCTATGGCACAAGCTTTCTAGCATTTTTGTACTCTGAAAATATGTTCTCCAAGTATATTCTCATGTATAATAATTAATTTGACCATAAAAATCATAAGAAAACGCTCACTTCCAGGAGTTCTTGACCTGGCTCACGGAGTAGAATCAACTCTACACTTTTACTTTTCAGTGACTCTGTGGCGCAAGGTTCCTAGCATTTTTATACTCTGAAAACATATTCTCCAACTATATTTTCATGCCCAATAACTAATTTGACCATAAAAATGCAAGAAAATGCTCACTTCTATGTGCACTTTTGACTTTTTAGTGACGCTATGGCGAAGGCTTCCTAGAATTTTTATACTCTGAAAAAATTTTCTCCAACAATATTCTCATGTATGATAACTAATTTGACCATAAAAATGGTAAGAACATTCTCACTTCAAGGAGTTCTTGACCTGACTCACAGAGTAGAATCATCTTCGCACTTTGACTTTTTAGTGACTATATGAGGCAAGGTTCCTTACATTTTTGTACTCTCGAAAAATATGTTCTAAACTATATTCTCATGTATAATAACTAATTTGACCATAAAAATGGCAAGAAAATGCTTACTTCTAGGAGTTCTTGACCTAGTTCACGGAGTAGAATCAACTCTGCACTTTGACTTTTTAGTGTCACTATGGCGTAAGATTCTTATCATTTTTATGCTCTAGAAACATGTTCTCCAACTATATTCTCATGTCTAATAACTATTTTGACCATAAAAATGGCAAGAAAATGCTCACTTCAAGGAGTTATTGACTTGGCTCGCTGAGTAAAATCAGCTCTGCATTGTGTGTTTTTTGTGACTCTATGGTGCAAACTTCGTAGCAATTATATACTCTAGAAAACATCTTCTCCAACTATATACTAATGTAAAATAATTAATTTGACCATCAAAATGGTAAGAAAATGCTCACTTCCAGGAATTCTTGACCTGGATCGGGGAGTAGAATCTGCTCTGCACTTTGACTTTTCAGTGACTCTATGGCCCAGGCTTTCTAGCATTTTTATCCTCTGAAAACATGTTCTCCAACTATATTCTCATGTATGATAACTAATTTGACCATAAAAATCGTAAGAAAATGCTAACTTCAAGGAGTTCTTGACCTGGCTCAAAGAGTAGAATTATCTCTGCAATGTGAGTTTTTAGTGACTCTATGGTTCAAGTTTCATAGCAGTTATATACTCTAAAAACTTCAAGGACTTCTTGACTAGGCTTGTAGAGTAGAATCAGCTATGCACTATGAGCTTTTAGTGACTCAATCACGCAAGATTCCTAGCATTTTTACAGTATAAAAAATGTTCTCCAAAAATATGCACATGTCTAATAACTAATTTGACCATAAAAATGGCAAAAAAATGCTCACTCCAAGGAGTTCTTGACCTAGCTTAGGGATTAGAATCAGCTCTACACTTTGACTTTTTAGTGACTCTATGGAGCTAGGTTTCTAGCATTTTTATACTATAAAAAAAGTTCTAAAACTGTATTCTCATGTATAATAACTTATTTGTCCATAAAATTTCTAAGAAAATACTCACTTCAAGGAGTTCTAGACTTGTCTCACAGAGTAGAATCAGCTCTGTAATTTGAGTTTATAGTAAATCTATGGCGCAAACTTCCTAGCATTTTTATACTCTTAAAATATTTTCTATAACTATTTTCTCATGTCTGATAACTTATTTGACCATAAAAATGTCAAGAAAATGCTCACTTCAAGGAGTTCGAATTGACTCATAGAGTAGAATCAGCTCTGCACTTTGACTTTTCAGTGACTCTATGGCACAAGCTTCCTAGCTTTTTTATACTCTGAAAACATGTTCTCTAACTATATTAATATGTCTAATAATTAAATTGACCATAAAAATGGCAAGAAAATGCTCACTTCAAGGAGTTCTTGACTTGGCTCATGGAGTAAAATAAGCTCAACACATTGACTTTTCAGTGACTCTATGGCGCAAGGTTCCTAGCATTTTTATACTCTGAAAACATGTTCTCCAACTATATTTTCATGCCTAATAACTAATTTGACCATAAAAATGGCAAGAAAATGCTCACTTATATGAGTTCTTGACCTGGCTCACGGAGTAGAATCAGCTATGCACTTTGACTTTTTAGTGACTCTATGGCGAAAGCTTCCTAGCATTTTTGTACTCTAAAATATAATCTCCAACTATATTTTCATGTCTAATAACTAATTTGACCATAAAAATGGCAAGAAAATGCCCAATTCAAGGAGTTCTTGACTTGGCTCACGAATTAAAATCACCTCTGCAATGTGTGTTTTTAGTGACTCTATGGCGCAAGTTTTATGGCAGTTATATAATCCTAAAATAACTATATACTCATGTATAATAAGTAATTTGACCATCAAAATGGTAAGAAAATGCTCACTACAAGGAGTTCTTGAATTGGCTCATGGAGTAGAATCAGCTTATGCACTTTGACTCTTTAGTAACTCTATGGCACAAGCTTTCTAGCATTTTTATTCTCAGAAAACATGTTCTCCAACAATATTCTCATGTATAATAACTAATTTGATCATAAAAATCGTAAGAAAATGCTCACTACAAGGAGTCTTGACTTGGCTCACAGAGTAAAATTTGCTCTGCAGTTTTTAGTGACTCTATGGTGCAAGCTTCATAGCAGTTTTATAATCTGAAAACATGTTATACAACTATATTCGCATGACTGATAACTAATTTAACCTTAAAAATGACAAGAAAGTACTCACTTCAAGGACTTCTTGACTAGGCTCACAGAGTAGAATCAGCTATGCACTATGAGCTTTAAGTGAATCAATAGCGCAAGCTTCCTAACATTTTTATAGTCTAAAAACATGTTCTCCAACTATATTGTCATGTCTAATAACTAATTTGACCATAAAAATGGCAAGAAAATGTTCAATTCAATGAGTACTTGACCTGTCTCATGTAGTAGAATCAGCTCTGCACTTTGACTTTTTAGTGACACTATGGCGCAAGCTTCCTCGCATTTTTATACTCTAAAAATATGTTCTCATCTATATTCTCATGTATAATAACTAATTTGACAATAAAAATTCTTAAGCTAATGCTAACTTCTAAGAGTTCTTGACCTGGCTCACGTAGCAGAATCAACTCTGCACTTTGAATTTTCAGTGACTCTATGGCGCAAGCTTCCTAGAATTTTTACACTCTGAAAACATGTTCTCCTAGTATATTCTCATGTCTAATAACTAATTTGACCATAGAAATGGCAATAAAATTCTCACTTCTATGAGTTCTTGACTTGGCTCACATAGTAGAATCAGCTCTGCACTTTGACTTTTAAGTGACGCTATAGCGAAGGCTTCCAATCATTTTTATACTCAAAAAAAATATTCTCCAACTATATGAGTTGAATTCTCCAAGGAGTTCGTGACCTAGCTCACGGAGTAGAATCAACACAGCACTTTGACTTTTTAGTGACTCAATGACGCAAGGTTCTTTCCATTTTTGTACTCTGAGAAAACATGTTCTCCAACTATATTCTCATTTCTAATAACTAATTTGACCATAAAAATAGCAAGAAAATGTTCACTTCTAGGAGTTCTTGACCTAGCTCAAGGAATAGAATCATTTCTGCACTTTGACTTTTTAGTGACTCTATGGCGCAAACTTCGCAGCATTTTTATATTCTAGAAACATGTTCTCCAGCTATATTCTCATGTCTAATGACTAATTTGACAGTAAAAAAGATAAGAAAATGCTCACTTCAAGGAGTTCTTGACCTGGCTGGTGGAGTAATATCAGCTCTGCTTTGTGTGTATTTTGTGACTCTATGGCGCAAACTTTGTAGCAGTATTATACTCTGAAAACATGTTCTCCAACTATATTCTCATGTATAATAACTAATTTGACCAAAAAAATCATAAGAAAATGCTCACTTCAAGGAGTTCTTGACTTGGCTCACGGAGTGGAATAAGCTCAACACATAAACTTTTCAGTGACTCTATAGCGCAAGGTTCCTAGCATTTTTATACTCTGAAAACATTTTCTCCAACTATATTATCATGACTAATAACTAATTTGACCATAAAAATGGCAATAAAGTGCTCACTTATATGAGTTCTTGACCTGGCTCACAAAGTAGAATCAGCTCTGCACTTTGACTTTTTAGTGACTCTATGGCAAAAGCTTCCTAGCAATTATATACTCTGAAAACATATTCTCCAACTATATTCTCATGTCTAATAACTAATTTGACCATAAAATGGCAAGAAAATGCTTAATTCAAGGAGTTCTTGACTTGGCTCACGGAGTAAAACCAGCTCTATACTGTGTGTTTTTAGAGACTCTATGGCACAAGCTTCATTGCAATTATATACTCATAAAACATGTTCTCCAACTGTACTCTCATGTCTAATAACTAAATTTACAATAAAAATGGCGAGAAAATGCTCACATATAGGTGTTCTTGACCTGGCAGACAAAGTAGAATCATATTTGCACTTTGACTTTTTAGTGACTCTATGGCGCAAGCTTCCTAATATTTTTATACTCTGAAAATATGTTCTCCAAATATATTCTCATGTTTAATAACTAAATTAACACATTAAAATGACAAGAAAACGCTTACTTCAAGGAGTTCATGACCTGGCTCAATGAGTAAAATCAGCTCTGCACTGTGTTTTAGTGATTCTTTGGCGCAAGCTTCGTAGAAGTTATATACTCTAAAAACATGTTCTCCAACTATATACTCATGTATAATAACTAATTTGACCATCAAAATGGTAAGAAAATGCTTACTTCAAGGAGTTCTTGACTTGGCTCAGGGAGCAAAATCCGCTATGCACTTTGAATTTTTAGTGACTATATGGTGCAAGCTTCCTAGCATTTTTATACTTTGAAAACATATTCTCCAACTATATTCTCATTTATAATAACTAATTTGACCATAAAAATAGTAATAAAATAATCACTTTAAGGACTTCAAGGACTTCTTGACTTGGATCAAGGACTTCAGTGACTCTATGGTGCAAAGTTCCTAGCATTTTTTACTGTAAAAACATGTTCTCCAACTATATTATCATGTCAAATAACTAATTTGGCAAAAAAATGACAAGAAAATGCTCACTTCTATAAGTTCTTGACCTGGCTCACTGAGTAGAATCAGCTCTGCACTTTGACTTTTTAGTGACTCTATGGCGCATTCTTCCTAGAATTTTTATACTCTAAAAAAATTTTCTCCAACTATATTCTCATGTCTTATAACAAATTTGACCGTAAAAATGGCAAGTAAATCCTCAATTCAATGAGTTCTTGACCTGGCTCACGGAGTAAAATCAGCTCTACACCTTGGGTTTTTATTAACTCTATGGCGTAGGCTTCATAGCAGTTTTATACTAAGAAACCAAGTTCTCCAACTATATACTCATGTATAATAACTAATTTGACCATCAAAATGATAAGAAAATGCTCACTTCAAGGAGTTCTTGATTTAGATCAGGGAGTAGAATTAGCTATGCACTTTGACTATTCAGTAACTCTATGGCGCAACCTTCCTAGCATTTTTATACTCTGAAAATATGTTCTACAACTATATTCTCATGTATTATAACTAATTTGACCATAAAAATCATAAGAAAATCCTCACTTCAAGGAGTTCTTGACCTGGCTCATAGAGTAGAATTAGCTCTGCACTGTGAGTTTTTATTGACTCTATGGTGAAAGCTTCGTAGCAGTTATATACTTTGAAAACATGTTATCCAACTATATTCGCATGTCTAATAACTAATTTAACCTTAAAAATGAAAAGAAAGTGCTCACTTAAAGGATTTCTTGACCAGGCTAAAAGAGTAGAATCAGCTATGCACTGTGAGCTTTTAGTGACTCAATGGCGCAAGCTTCCTAGCATATTTATAGTCGAAACACATGTTATCCAACTATATTTTCATGTCTAATAACTAATTTGACATTAAAAATGGCTAAAAAATGCTCAATTCAAGGAGTTCTTGACCTGGCTCATGGAGTAGAATCAGCTCTGCACTTTGACTTTTTAGTGACTCTATGGCGCAAGCTTCCTAGCATTTTTATACTCTGAAAACATATTATCCAACTATATTCTCATGTATAATAACTAATTTGACCATAAAAATTGTAAGATAATGCTCATTTCAAGGAGGTCTTGACCTGGCTCACGGAGTAGAATCAGTTCTCCACTTTGACTTTTCAGTGACTAAATGGTTCAAGCTTCCTAGCATTTTTATATTCTAAAAATATGTTCTCCAAGTATATTATCATGTCTAATAACTAATTTGACCATAAAAATAACAAGAAAATCCTCACTACTATGAGTTCTTGACCTGGCTCACAGAGCAGAATTTGCTCTGCACTTTGTCTTTTTAGTGACGCTATAGCGGAGTATTCCTAGCATTTTTATATTCTGAAAAAATAATCTCCAACTATATTCTCATGTATAATAACTAATTTGACCAAAATTGGAAAGAAAATTCTCACTGCAAGGAGTTCTTGACATGGCACAAGTAGTAGAATCAGCTCTGCACTTTGACTTTTTAGTGACTCTATGACGCAAGGTTCCTTGGATTTTTGTACTCGGAAAAAACATGTTTTCCAACTATATTATTATGTCTAATAACTAATTTGACCATAAAAATGGCAAGAAAATGCTCACTTCCAGAAGTTCTTGACCTGGCTCACGGAGTATAATCAACTCTGCACTTTGACTTTTCAGTGACTCTATGGCGCAATGTTACTAGCATTTTTATACTTTGAAAATAATTTCTCCAACTATAATCTCATGTCTATTAAATAATTTGACCATAAAAATGGCAAGAAAATGCTCACTTCTATGAGTTCTTGACCTGGCTCACGGAGTATAATCAGCTCAACACTTTGACTTTTTAGTGACACTATGGCACAAGATTCCTATTATTTTTGAACTCTAGAAATATGTTCTCCAACTATATTCTCATGTTTAATAACTAATTTGACCATAAAAAGGCAAGAAAATGCTTACTTCAAGAAGTTCTTGATCTGACTCGTGTAGTAAAATCAAATCTGCACAGTGTGTTTTTAGTGACTCTATGGCGTAAACTTTGTAGCAGTTATATACTCTAAAAACATGTTCTCCAACTATATACTAATGTATAATAACTAATTTGATCATCAAAATAGTAAGAAAATGCTCACTTAAAGGAGTTCTTGGCCTGACTTAGGGAGTAGAATCAGCACAGAAATTTGACTTTCAGTGACTCTATGGCGCAAGATTCCTAGCATTTTTCTACTCTGAAAACATGTTCTCCAACTATATTCTCATGTATAATAACTAATTTGACCATAAAAATAGTATGAAAATGCTCACTTCCAGGAGTTCTTGACGTGACTCACGGAGTAGAATCAGCTCTACACTTTGACTTTTCAGTGACTCTATGGCGCAAGGTTCCTAGCATTATTATACTCTGAAAAAATGTTCTCCAAATATATTCTCATGTCTAATAACTAATTTGACCATAAAAATGGCAAGAAAATGTTCACTTTTATAAGTTCTTGACTTGGTTCACGGAGTAGAATCAGCTCTGCAATTTGACTTTTTAGTGACTCTATGGTGCAAGATTCCTATCATTTTTATACTCTAGAAACATGTTCTCCAACTATATTCTCATGTATAATAACTAATTTGACCATAAAAATGGCAATAAAATGCTAACTTCAAGGAGTTCCTGACTTGACTCGTAGAGTAAAATCATCTCTGCACTTTGTGTTTTTAATGACTCTATGACAAAAACTTTGTTGCAGTTATATACTCTAAAAACATGTTCTCCAACTATATATTCATGTATAATAAATAATTTTACCATCAAAATGACAAGAAAATGCTCACTTAAGGGAGTTCTTGACCCGAATTAGGGAGTAGAATCAGCTCTGCACTTTGACTTTTCAGTGACTCTATGGTGCAACTTCCTAGCATTTTGATACTCTAAAAACATGTTCTCGAACTCTATTCTCATGTACAATAACTAATTTGACCATAAAAATAGTAAGAAAATGATCACTTCCAGGAGTTCTTGACCTGGCTCACAAAGTAGAAACAGCTTTGCACTTAGACTTTTCAGTGACTCTAACATTGGTTCCTAGCATTTTTTTACATTGAAAATATGTTCTACAACTATATTCTCATGTCTAATAACTAATTTGACCATAAAGATGGCAAGAAAATGTTCACTTCTATGAGTTTTGACCTGGCTCACGGAGTGGAATCAGCTCTGCACTTTGACTTTTTAGCGACTCTATGGAGCAAGATTCCTATCATTTTTATACTCTAGAAACATGTTCTCCAACTATATTCTCATGTATAATAACTAATTTGACCATAAAAATGGCAAGAAAATGCTCTCTGTTGGCACTTGGATCATTTCGTTAACGTGACCCGTTAGGGATCCATACATTTCTAATATCATCGGAAGCAATAAATCATAGAAACGATTACCGTTCACCAGGGTATGTAGAAGAGGAAGGATTCTCGCTGACAGACTGTGCAGTCCCACGAGAATGGCGATACTTCCTCGTCTGATGTTGGAATTGAATGATCTTTTTGCTTCGACGATCCTCTCTTCAACGGCTTTCCGTCAGTATATTGGTCATCGAATTCTGATCATTTTACAAATTTATACAAATTTCGCAAGGTGGCGGACAGCTGCAGCAAACTACCTTCTGATCTTCTGCTGTATGTCCTAGGTCCAATCTCGACGTCGTGTGGGCGACGATCTACGAGACCTTCTCAATCTGCTCTCAACCCTCATCACACGTGAATAATAAAATAGATTAGGGTTCCGGATAAGCTGAGGTGACTTATATACATGGGCTACAGCAGGGACCAGGAGGAGAAATTGGGTTGAGCCTCCATTGGGCTTAAGTATCCAAGCTTAGCCCAAACCTTATACTTAAGTCCAATAATAATAATATATTCCACTAAAATATTATTATTGCACTGCCTTTCCAATCCCAAAATTACGTTTTGGGCTCCTTCTTATTATGAGCCCGTTAGTCTCCCCATGTTTAAGATATACAATGTCCATTAATTAATTTAAGTTACTGACAACTTTATTAATTAATATCTCATCCAAGAGTAGTACCACTCAACCTCATTATCATGCTGGAATAAATTCCACCTGTAGGGTTTACATGATAATCCTTATGAGCTCCTCAAGGGGACATCATCAACCTATGATAGACACGGATTCCTTCTACAATCAACAGCACACCATAGAGACAACATTACTTCCCAACTCACCGAGTTTGTTGATTTAATTACATGTAAATCTCACTCATTGATGAATCAAAGAAATACATATTGCCCTACGTGTCGAGGTTATTGTATAGGGATTAAGAGCATGAACTTCCATAATAACTGAGATCAAGTTCTCCTATAAGTCAGTATAAGTCGAACGATCTCAAGCGGTCCTGCTCAATACACACAAGTGCACTAATGTGATTCTATAGCCAAGACAAGCTAATACCAAACAACACTACAACCATCCCAATAGAGAGTCCCCGTCTATCTCGGTTGTGAGCATCTGTTTATACTTTATAAGAAAACCGATAATATGATCTTCCGCGTGTTGTTGCACAACATATTATCTACAGTATAAAGTAAGTGGACTATTGCATCGTGCATATAAATAAATTATAAGACGCAATCATTTGATCGTATGATTCTTATTTCAAATTAATTGTTATAACATTGTTCATAAAAATGCTAGACTTTTAGTATATAATCCAACAATCTCCCACTTATACTAAAAGACTATGCTGTCATGTCTTCCCCTCATCATACAATTTCTCGTAACAGGTGGTACTCGCGCTCCATGTGTTTAATTGCCTTATGAACTCGTGATTCCTTCAAGTTTGCAACTGTACCAATATCATTAATTTAAATTGTGATAATCTTGGGCAATCTTAGAAATACTTCAAAGTCCATCATGAAGTTTCTAGAGTCATATAGATAATTTGGTTGCCTTATAGGCTCCAATTTATCATCTTTCCATGACGGAGCCCGGAGTTCGAAATATATTTCTATATAACACTCCTCCATATTATGGCTCTACTTCTTAAAATTAAATACATAACCTTGAGGTGGATTTACTATCGTCCCTATCTGATTTGAAAAATCTGAATCTATATAACCCATAAGAAGCAATGATTCTGTTCGGTAAGCCCATATATCATTTCTGATCCTTTTTAGGTACATAAGTATATGTCTTACCACAATTCATCATTCTTGTTTCAGGTTACCTTGATACCCACGGTTCATGTCTTCGACAAAATAGATATCTATTCTCGTTCATAGCATTCCTTAGATTAAGCTTCCTTATTCGCCGAAGCATAAGGAACCGCTTTCATCACCATTATCTTCTTCTTGTGTCTTAAGACACATTTCCTTAGATAAAGTTACATGCTAAAGGAGTAGGAATTGTATCTATTCATGAAGCTTGAGATAAGCATAACATCCTTTCTTTTGATCCGTATTACTGTGATCAAAAGGATATATTTTGCTTTTCTTAAGTCCTTCATTTCATACTGCTTTATTAACCATACCCCTACGCCCGACAATACTCTTTCATTGTCTCCAATGAGCAATATATCATCTACGTATAGTACAAAAAATACCACCACATTCCGTCACTCTTTTCAATACACAAGACATATCCGAGCATTGATAAAATCCATATTACTAGATTTCTTCATCAAAACGGATGTTCTGTAATTTTGAAACTTGCTTTAGTCCATTGATGGACACTCTTAAGCTTAATATCAAAATGCTCTTAGCTCTTTGCAATGAATCACTCTGGTTGTTTAACATAGATGTTTTCCTCAAGAATTCCATTCAAGAAAGTTGTCTTGACATCTATTTGTTATCCCTCACATTCCATATGAGTAGCAACAGGTAAAAGAGTTCGGATCGACTTAGGCATAGCTACCGGCGAACAGGTTATATCATAATCGAACCCTTTCTTTCTGAGTATACTTTTTTCGCAACAAGCTTTGCTTCCAAGGTTTTCACCTTACCATATGATCCTCTTTTATATTGTATGACCACTTCCAATGGCTTTTACACCATTTAGTGGTCTTACAAGCTCCCAGATTTAATTTAGAATTCATCAATTCTATTTCAACATCATCGTACTAGATAAGATATCGCATTTCGATCGTGTAGTGCTTCGTCGTATCTGTGGGTTCAATCCATGTTTACTAGGGACTAAGTCTCACGACTCTCCCAAAATATATATCTTACAAGTTGTCGAACAACCCTCCCACTACGACAAGGCACTACACGCAATTGTGTATCAGACGTGACACGCGTTGCAGTTTAACTTGTGGTATATCCTCTTAAACAATTGGTACTAATACTTTGTGTTTTCTTCTCACATCCTTTAGGACAACTTATAAATGGGTATGTGATTTATTACAAAGTCTCTTTCCAAAAATCTAGTGTTTGTGTTAACAATCACCCTTCGATCTTTTAGACTAAATAAATCACCTTCATTTTTATAGCATATCCCACAAACAGATAAACATTCAAATGAATTACTGTTTCTAGGGCTTATCCATAAAATGAATTAAGTAATTCCAAATATTCATCATCTATCTAATCATTTGGATAAGAGTCTTTCTCTTATTAGTATTAAAAGACGCATTATTAATTACTATTTGTTGCATCCGTGGTATAAACATGATTTAAGAGTTTACAAATTGTCACTAACGTACCTTAACAGATTATAGCTCCATCCTTCATTACTATGACCATGTCATTTAAATGAAATGGAGTATCCCTCCGTAAATGCATAGAAACTGAAATAAAATTCTTTCTATGAAAACGTACGTAAAGATAATTTCTCATAATCAAACGTTTATTCATATCGTAAGATAAATAAACAACTCCCACTGCAACAACCATTACTCTCGTAGTTTTACCCATGCATATTATTATTTCATCAACACTTAGTTGCAGGCTTTTAGTGATTCCGGTATCTACACACAACATGTCTGTAAATGCCAACGCTAATCATGCTTCAACAACTAGTGAATGAGATACTAACCTTGTTCATATCTTGATGAAAATGGATTTTCTTTGCCATATGTTTTGTCAGAAGTTCCCTACCATATACAACCTCTTTGTAATTCAGGTGGAACTTGCTCAAAACATTTAGGCAAACAATGAAGAATAAAATTGACTTAGGTTTCCCCTTCAACTTCTATTCCATGTATTTCCAATTCATTCATCAAATTCAATCATGACCTACTGCCTTTTAACTTACTCAAGTATCCGAAGAGTTACATGAGACCATCATATTTCTGTGAATCTCTTATCTCTTCACCAGAGACTTTAATATGCATCATGATAAGTCTTTTGTGAGAACACACATGTATTTCTTAAGCAGTAAAATTAGAAACCAAGATTCTTTTCTAATCATCTAATTTTGGACCAGTAAATATAATTTATTTTGGTCAACCATAATTGAAAATAAAACTATTCGAAATTCAGAGAATCATAAAATATATATACCGATCAAATCTTCGAATTTATCCATTTATATTGATTCCCTCAAAATAATATAAAATATATATTCACCTACATCTCCATCACCGTGAGTTTGCAAGACACGATAGTGTGGACGTTTACAAACCCGAACATTTAAAAGAGAAGGTTTTACCCATTAATTTCATTTGTCAACCTAACTTTGTGACAAAATAATTAATAGTCGGTTCCTCTTTAGCCATGCAAATAAAAGCAGTGACTCCGATGGGGAGGATACTTATTATTTACATCTAAGTGTACACCATTATTTGACCCCAAGTCCATTGCGCAAGCTTATGTGCCTTACAGATGGAGAAGTACACACGCGCTTGGATAACTTCCTACAGTCATCAATTATAAGTTTGTACTAGTGAACCGCATATAAACTCATCCGATAGGGAGGAAGGTCTATGCTAACGCGCAAGTTCATATGCATCACATTACAAACATAATTATTTAATGAAGTCTGTTCCAGCAATCTATGAATAAACTCATCCGATGGGGAGGAAGGCTCTAATGCCAATGCGCAAGTTTATTCACATTACTAACAAACTAATAATGGAGGCCGCGGGAATTAATTACCAATCCCCTCTCCCACTTAGTTATTTAAAACCAAGGGTTTTTACATGCATATATTATTCAGAATAATATACGCAACCTAGCATGCTCCTATTACTGCACATAAGGCAGTAAATCACAGAAAGCATGCATACATATATAACAATAATCAATTAATAAATAAATTATAACAATTATATAACAGCGAATTTGATTGTTCGCCACCAATCACGAATGCGGACAACTGCGATGGGGATCGACCTCCCCGCAGCCTGCTCCACCACTCCAGCACCCTGCCCGATCACATTATGAAGACTACGTGGAACCTGATGCAGACCAGTCGAACTTGATTCAGACCAGTTGAACCTGATGCAGACCAATCAAACCTGATGTGAATCCGCTTGAACCTGGTGCAGCATCGATCGAACCTGATGCAGACCAAACGAACCTGATGTGAATCCGCTCAAACCTGATGCAGCATCGATCGAACCTGATGAAGACCAATCGAACCTGATGCAAATCAATCGAACCTGATGTGAATCTGCACGAACCTAGTGCAACATCGATCGAACCTGATGCAGACCAATCGAACCTGATGTGAATCCGCTCGAACCTGGTGCAGCATCGATCGAACCTGATACAGACCAATCGAAAGTGATGCAAATCAATCGAGCGGTCTCGTAGATCGTCGCCCACATGACGTAGAGATCGGACTTGGGACATACAGCAGAAGATCAGAAGGTAGTTTGAGTTGGGCCTCCATTGGGCTTAAGTATCCAAACTTAGCCCAAAGCGTATACTTAAGTCCAATAATAATAATAATATATTCCACTAAAATATTATTACTGCACTGCCTTTCCAATCCCAAAATTACGTTTTGGTCTCCTTCTTATTATGAGCCCGTTAGTCTCCCCATGTTTAAGATATACAATGTCCATTAATTAATTTAAGTTACTGACAACTCAATTAATTAATATCTCATCCAAGAGTAGTACCACTCAATCTCATTATCATGCCGGAATAAATTCCACCTACAGGGTTTACATGATAATCCTTATAAGCTCCTCAAGGGGACATCATCAACCTATGACGGACACGAATTCCTTCTACAATCAACAGCACACCATAGAGACAGCATTACTTCCCAACTCACTGAGTTTGTTGATTTAATTACATGTAAATCTCACTCATTGATGAATCAAAGAAATATATACTGCCCTACATGTCAAGGTTATTGTATAGGGATTAAGAGCACGAACTTCCATAATAACTGAGATTAAGTTCTCCTATAAGTCAGTATAAGTCGAACGATCTCAAGCGGTCCTGCTCAATAAACACAAGTGCACTAATGTGATTCTATTGCCAATACAAGCTAATACCAAACCACACTACAACCATCCTAATAGAGAGTCCCCGTCTATCTCATTTGTGAGCATTTGTTTATACTTTATAAGGAAACCGATAATATGATCTTCCTCGTGTTGACGCACAACATATTATCTACAGTATAAAGTAAGTGGACTATTGCATCGTGAATATAAATAAATTATAAGACACAATCATTTGATCGTATGATTCTCATTTCAAATTAATTGTTATAACATTGTTCATACAAAAAGCTAGACTTTTAGTATATAATCCAACACTCACTTCAAGGAGTTCCTGACTTGGCTCGTAGAGTAAAATCAGCTCTGCACTGTATGTTTTTAGTGACTCTATGGCGCAAACTTCATTGCAGGTATATACTCTAAAAATATGTTCTCCAGCTATATACTCATGTATAATAAATAATTTGACCATCAAAATAACAAGAAAATGCGCACTTAAGGGAGTTCTTGACTCGACTTAGGGAGTAGAATCATCTCTGCACTTTGACTTTTCAGTGAATCTATGGTGCAAGCTTCCTAGCATTTTTATACTCTAAAAACATGTTCTCGAACAATATTCTCATGTATAATAACTAATTTGAACATAAAAACAGTAAGAAAATGATCACTTCCAGAAGTTCTTGACCTGGCTCACGAAGTAGAATTAGGTCTGCACTTTAACTTTTCAATAACTCTAACCTTGGCTCCTAGCATTTTCGTACTTTGAAAACATGTTCTCCATCTATTTTCTCATGTCTAATAACTGATTTGACCATAAAGATGGCAAGAAAATGCTCACTTCAATAAGTTTTTACCTGGCTCACGGAGTAGAATCAACTCTGCACTTTGACTTTTTAGTGACTCTATGGCGCAAGATTCCTATCATTTTTATACTCTAGAAACATGTTCTCCAACTATATTCTCATGTATAATAACTAATTTGACCATAAAAATGGAAAGAAAATGCTCACTTCAAGGAGTTTCAGACTTGGCTCGTAGAGTAAAATCCGCTATGCACTGTGTGTTTTTAGTGACTCTATGGCGCAAACTTCGTTGCAGTTATATACTCTAAAAACATTTTCTCCAACTATATACTCATGTATAATAAATAATATGACCATCAAAATGACAAGAAAATGCTCACTTAAGGGAGTTCTTGACCCGACTTAGGGAGTAGAATGAGCTCTGCACTTTGACTTTTCAGTGACTCTATGGTGCAAGCTTTCTATCATTTTCATACTCTAAAAACATGTTCTTGAACTATATTCTCATGTATAATAACTAATTTGACCATAAAAATAGTAAGAAAATGATCACTTCCAGGAGTTCTTAACCTGGCTCACGAAGTAGAATCAGCTCTGCACTTTGACTTTTTAGTGACTCTAACCTTTGTTCCTAGCAATTTTGTACTTTGAAAACATGTTCTCCAATTGTATTCTCATGTCTAATAACTAGTTTGACCATAAAGATGGCAAGAAAATGCTCACTTCTATGAGTTTTTGACCTGGCTCACAGAGTAGAATCAGCTCTTCACTTTGACTTTTTAGTGACTCTATGGCGCAAGCTTCCTAGGATTTTTATACTCTGAAAACATGTTCTCCAACTATATTCTCATGTATAATAACTAATTTGACCATAAAAATAGTAAGAAAATGATCACTTCCAGGAGTTCTTGACCTGGTTCACGAAGAAGAATCAGCTCTGGACTTTGACTTTTCAGTGACTAACCTTGGTTCGTAGCATTTTTTTACTTTGAAAACATGTTCTCAAACTGTATTCTCATGTCTAATAACTAATTTGACTATAAAAATGGCACAAAAATGCTCACTTCAAGGATTTCTTGACCTAGCTTAGGGATTAGAATCAGCTCTGCTCTTTGACTTTTTAGTGACTCTATGAAGATAGGTTCCTAGCATTTTTATACTCTAAAAACATGTTCTAAAACTATATTCTCATGTATAATAACTTATTTGTCCATAAAAATTGTAAGAAAATACTCACTTCAAGGAGTTCTAGACTTGTCTCACAGAGTAGAATCAGCTCTGCAATTTGAGTTTATAGTAAATCTATGGCGCAAACTTCCTAGCATTTTTATACTCTGAAAACATTTTCTCTAACTATTTTCTCTTGTCTGATAACTTATTTGACCATAAAAATGTCTAGAAAATGCTCACTTCAAGGAGTTCGATTTGGCTCATGGAGTAGAATCGGCTCTGCTCTTTGACGTTTTAATGACTCTATGGCACAAGCTTCCTAGCTTTTTTATACTCTGAAAACATTTTCTCAAACTATATTAAAATGTCTAATAACTAAATTGACCATAAAAATGGCAAGAAAATTCTCACTTCAAGGAGTTCTTGAATTGGCTCATGGAGTAAAATAGCTCAACACATTGACTTTTCAGTGACTCTATGGCGCAAGGTTCCTAGCATTTTTATACTTTGAAAACATGTTCTCCAACTATATTATCATGTATAATAACTAATTTGACCATAAAAATAGTAAGAAAATGATCACTTCCAGGAGTTCTTGACCTGGCTCACGAAAAAGAATCAGCTCTGGACTTTGACTTTTCAGTGATTCTAACCTTGGTTCGTAGCATTTTTTTACTTTGAAAACATGTTCTCAAACTGTATTCTCATGTCTAATAACTAATTTGACCATAAAAATGGCACAAAAATGCTCACTTCAAGGATTTCTTGACCTAGCTTAGGGATTAGAATCAGCTCTGCTCTTTGACTTTTTAGTGACTCTATGAAGATAGGTTCCTAGCATTTTTATACTCTAAAAACATGTTCTAAAACTATATTCTCATGTATAATAACTTATTTGTCCATAAAAATTGTAAGAAAATACTCACTTCAAGGAGTTCTAGACTTGTCTCACAGAGTAGAATCAGCTCTGCAATTTGAGTTTATAGTAAATCTATGGCGCAAACTTCCTAGCATTTTTATACTCTGAAAACATTTTCTCTAACTATTTTCTCTTGTCTGATAACTTATTTGACCATAAAAATGTCAAGAAAATGCTCACTTCAAGGAGTTCGATTTGGCTCATGGAGTAGAATCGGCTCTGCTCTTTGACGTTTCAATGACTCTATGGCACAAGCTTCCTAGCTTTTTTATACTCTGAAAACATGTTCTCAAACTATATTAAAATGTCTAATAACTAAATTGACCATAAAAATGGCAAGAAAATTCTCACTTCAAGGAGTTCTTGAATTGGCTCATGGAGTAAAATAAGCTCAACACATTGACTTTTCAGTGACTCTATGGCGCAAGGTTCCTAGCATTTTTATACTTTGAAAACATGTTCTCCAACTATATTATCATGCCTAATAAATAATTTGACCATAAAAACGGCAAGAAAATGCTCACTTATATGAGTTCTTGACCTGGCTCACGGAGTAGAATCAGCTCTGCACTTTGACTTTTTAGTGACTCTATGGCAAAAGCTTCCTAGCATTTTTATACTCTAAAAACATAGTCTCCAACTATATTTTCTTGTCTAATAACTAATTTGACCATAAAAATGGCAAGAAAATACTCAATTCAAGGAGTTCATGACTTGGCTCACGATTTAAAATCAGCTCTGCACTGTGTATTTTAAGTGACTCTACGACGCAAGTTTTATGGCCGTTATATACTCCTAAAATAACTATATACTCATGTATAATTAGTAATTTGACCATCAAAACGATAAGAAAATGCTCACTTCAAGGAGTTCTTGAACTGGCTCATGGAGTAGAATCAGCTTATGCACTTTGACTTTTTAGTAACTCTATGGCGAAAGCTTTCTTGCATTTTTATTCTCAAAAAACATGTTCTCCAACTATATTCTCATGTATAATAACTAATTTGATCATAAAAAATAAGAAAATGCTCACTACAAGGAGTCTTGACTTGGCTCACAGAGTAGAATTAGGTCTGCACTATGAGTTTTTAGTGACCTAATGGTGCAAGTTTCATAGCAGTTATATAATCTGAAAACATGTTATATAATATATTCGCATGACTAATAACTAATTTAACCTTAAAAATGACAAGAAAGTGCTCACTTCAAGGACTTCTTGACCAGGCTCATAGAGTAGAATTAGCTATGCACTATGAGCTTTTAGTGACTCAATAGCGCAGGCTTCCTAGCATTTTTATAGTCTAAAAACATGTTCTCCAACTGTATTTTCATGTCTAATAACTAATTTGACCATAAAAACGGCAAGAAAATGTTCAATTCAAGGAGTACTTGACCTGTCTCATGTAGTAGAATCAGCTCTGCACTTTGACTTTTTAGTGACACAACGGCAGGCTTCCTTGAATTTTTATACTCTAAAAATATGTTCTCATCTGTATTCTCATGTATAATAATTAATTTGAAAATAAAAATTTTTAAGATAATGCTCACTTCTAAGAGTTCTTGACCTGGGTCACTTAGTAGAATCATCTCTGTACTTTGACTTTTTAGTGACTCTATGGCCCAAACTTCCTAGCATTTTTATATTATAGAAACATGTTCTCCAACTATATTCTCATGTCTAATGACTAATTTGACCATAAAAAGGCAAGAAAATGCTCACTTCAAGGAGTTCTTGACCTGGCTCGTGGAGTAATATCAGCTCTGCACTGTGTGTATGTAGTGACTCTATGGCACAAACTTTGTAGCAGTAATATACTCTGAAAACATGTTCTCCAACTATATTCTCATATATAATAACTAATTTGACCATAAAAATTATAAGAAAATGCTCATTTCAAGGAGTTCTTGACTTGGCTCACGGAGTGGAATAAGCTCAACAGATTGACTTTCAGTGACTCTATGGCGCAAGGTTTCTAGCATTTTTATACTCTGAAAACATGTTCTCCAACTATATTTTCATGTCTAATAACTAATTTGACCATAAAAATGGCAATAAAGTGCTCACTTATATGAGTTCTTGGCCTGGCTCACAAAGTAGAATCATCTCTGCACTTTGACTTTTTAGTGGCTTTATGGCGAAAGCTTCCTAGCAATTATATACTCTGAAAACATATTCTCCAACTATATTATCATGTCTAATAACTAATTTGACCATAAAAATGGCAAGAAAATGCTCAATTCAAGGAGTTCTTGACTTGGCTCATGGAGTAAAACCATCTCTGTACTGTGTGCTTTTAGTGACTCTATAGCGCAAGCTTCATTGCAGTAATATACTCATAAAACATGTTCTCCAACTATACTCTCATGTCTAATAAATAAGTTGAAAATAAAAATGGCGAGAAAATGCTCACATATAGGTGTTCTTGACCTGGCACACGAAGTAGAATAATCTTTGCACTTTGACTTTTTAGTGACTCTATGGCGCAAGCTTCCTAGTAATTTTATACTCTGAAAATATGTTCTCCAAATATATTCTCATGTTTAATAACTAATTTAACCATTAAAATGGCAAGAAAATGCTTACTTCAAGGAGTTCTTGACCTGGCTCAATGAGTAAAATCAGCTCTGCATTGTGTGTTTTTTTGTGATTCTTTGGCGCAAGCTTCGTAGAAGTTATATACTCTGAAAACATGTTCTCCAACTATATACTCATGTATAATAACTAATTTGACCATCAAAATGGTAAGAAAATGCTTACTTCAAGGAGTTCTTGACCTGACTCAGGGAGCAGAATCTGCTATGCACTTTGACTTTTTAGTGACTATATGGCGCAAGCTTCCTAGCATTTTTATACTCTGAAAACATATTTTACAACTATATTCTCATTTATAATAACTAATTTGACCATAAAAATAGTAATAAAATAATCACTTCAAGGAGTTCTTGACTTGGATCACGGAGTAGAATCAACTCTACACTTAGACTTTTCAGTGACTCTATGGCGCAAAGTTCCTAGCATTTTTATATGGTGAAAACATGTTCTCCAACTTTATTATCATGTCAAATAACTAATTTGACAAAAAAATGACAAGAAAATGCTCACTTTTATGAGTTCTGGATCTGGCTCATGGAGTAGAATAAGCTCTGCACTTTGACTTTTTAGTGACTCTATGGCGCATGCTTCCTAGCATTTTTATACTCTGAAAAAATGTTCTCCAACTATATTCTCATGTCTAATAACTTATTTGACCATAAAAATGGCAAGAAAATCCTCAATTCAAGGAATTCTTGACCTGGCTCACGGAGTAAAATCAGCTCTGCACCTTGGGTTTTTATTGACTCTATGGCGTAGGCTTCATAGCAGTAATATACTAGGAAAACAAGTTCTCCAACTATATACTCATATACAATAACTAATTTGACCATCAAAATGGTAAGAAAATGCTCACTTCAAGGAGTTCTTGATTTAGCTCAGGGAGTAGAATCAACTCTGCACTTTGACTATTTAGTGACTCAATGGCGCAACCTTCCTAGCATTTTTTTACTCTGAAAATATGTTCTACAACTATATTCTCATGTATTATAACTAATTTGACCATAAAAATCATAAGAAAATCCTCACTTCAAGGAGTTCTTGACCTTGCTCACAGAGTAGAATTAGCTCTGCACTGTGAGTTTTTAGTAACTCTTTGGTGAAAGCTTCGTTGAAGTTATACACTTTGAAAATATGTTATCCAACTATATTCACATGTCTAATAACTAATTTAACCTAAAAATGACAAGAAAGAGCTCACTTCAAGGACTTCATGACCAGGCTCAAAGTGTAGAATCAGCTATGCACTGTGAGCTTTTAGTAACTCAATGGCGCAAGCTTTCTAGCATTTTTATAGTCTAAAAACATGTTCTCCAACTATATTGTAATGTCTAATAACTAATTTGACATTAAAAATGGCTAAAAAAATGCTCAATAAAAGGAGTTCTTAACCTGGCTCAGGGAGTAGAATCAGCTTTGCACTTTGACTTTTTAGTGACTCTATGGCGCAATGTTCCTAGAATTTTTATACTTTGAAAACAATTTCTTCAACTATATTCTCATGTCTATTAAATAATTTGACAATAAAAATGGCAAGAAAATGCTCACTTCGATGAGTTCTTGACCTAGCTCACGGAAAAGAATCAGCTTTACACATTAACTTTTTAGTGACTCTATGGAGCAAGATTCCTATTATTTTTGTACTCTAGAAACATGTTCTCCAACTATATTCTCATGTATAATAACTAATTTGACCATAAAAATGGAAAAAAATGCTCACTTCAAAGAGTTCTTGACTTAGCTCGTACAGTGAAATCAGCTCTGCACTGTATGTTTTTAGTGACTCTATAGTGCAAATTTTGTTGCAGTTATACACTCAAAAAATATGTTCTCCAACTATATACTCATGTATAATAAATAATTTGACCATCAAAATGACAAGAAAATGCGCACTTAAGGGAGTTCCTGACCCGACTTAGGGAGTAGAATCAGCTCTGCACTTTGACTTTTCAGTGACTCTATGGTGCAAGCTTCTTAGCATTTTATACTCTAAAAACATGTTCTCAAACTATATTCTCATGTACAATAACTAATTTGACCATAAAAATAGTAAGAAAATGATCACTTCCAGTAGTTCTTGACCTGGCTCACAAAGTAGAATCAGCTTTGCACTTTGACTTTTCAGTGACTCTAACCTTGGTTCCTAGCATTTTTTTACTTTGAAAACATGTTCTCCAACTATATTATCATGTCTAATAACTAATTTGACAATAAAGATGGCATGAAAATGCTCACTTCTACGAGTTTTGACCTGGCTCACGGAGTAGAATCGGCTCTGAACTTAGACTTTTTAGTGACTCTATGGCGCAAGATTCCTATCATTTTTATACTCTAGAAACATGTTCTCGAACTATATTCTCATGTATAATAACTAATTTGATCATAAAAATGGCAAGAAAATGCTCACTTCAAAGAGTTCCTGACTTGGCCGTAGAGTAAAATCAGCTCTGCACTTTATGTTTTTAGTGACTCTATGGCGCAAACTTTGTTGTAGTTATATACTCTAAAAACATGTTCTCCAATGATATACCATGTATAATAAATAATTTGAACATCAACATGACAAGAAAATGCGCACTTAAGGAAGTTCTTGACCCGACTTAGGGAGTAGAATCAACTCTGCACTTTGACTTTTCAGTGACTCTATGGTGCAAGATTCCTAGCATTTTTATACTCTAAAAACATATTCTTTAACTATATTCTCATGTATAATAACTAATTTGACCATAAAATAGTAAAAAATGATCACTTCCAGTAGTTCTTGACCTGGCTCACGAAGTAGATTCAACTCTGCACTTTGATTTTTCAGTGACTCTAACCTTGGTTCCTAGAATTTTTGTACTTTGAAAACATGTTCTCCAACTGTATTCTCATCTCTAATAACTAATTTGATCATAAAGATGGAAAGAAAATGCTCATATCAATGAGTTTTTGACCTGGCTCACATAGTAGAACCAACTCTTCACTTTGACTTTTTAGTGACTCTATGACGCAAGTTTCCTTGCATTTTTAAGAACTATATTCTCGTGTATAATAACTAATTTGATCAAAAAAATAGTAAGAAAATTATCACTTCCAGGAGTTCTTGACCTGGCCCACGAAGAAGAATATGCTCTGCACTTTGACTTTTCAGTGACTCTAACCTTGGTTTCTAGTATTTTTGTACTTTGAAAACATTTTCTCCAACTGAATTCTCATGTTTAATAACTAATTTGATCAAAAAGATGGCAAGAAAATGCTCACTTCAATGAGTTTTTGACCTGGCTCACGAGTAGAATTAGCTCTGCATTTTGACTTTTTACTGACTCTATGGCGCAAGCTTTCTAGTATTTTTATACTCTGAAAACATGTTATACATCTATGTTCTCATGTCTAATATCAAATTTGGCCATAAAAATGACAAGAAAATGCTCACTTCCAGGAGTTCTTGACCTGGCTCACGGAGTAGAATCAGCTCTACACTTTGACTTTTTAGTGACTCTATGGCACAAGATTCCTATTATTTTTGTACTCTAGAAACATGTTCTCCAACTATATTATCATGTCAAATAACTAATTTGACCATAAAAAGGCAAGAAAATGATCACTTCAAGGAGTTCTTGATCTGGCTCGCGTAGTAAATCAGCTCTACACAGTGTGTTTTTAGTGACTCTATGGCGCAAATTTCGGTGCAGTTATATACTCTAAAAACATGTTCTCCAACTATATACTCATGTATAATAACTAATTTGATAATCAAAATGGTAAGAAAATGCTCACTTAAAGGAGTCCATGATGTGACTCACGGAGTAGAATCAGCTTTGTACTTTGACTTTTCAGTGACTCTATGGTGCAAGGTTCCTAGCATTTTTATACCTTGAAAAAATGTTCTCCATATATATTCTCATGTCTAATAACTAATTTGGCCATAAAAATGGCAAGAAAATGCTCACTTCTATAATTTCTTGACTTGGCTCACGGAGTAGAATCAGCTCTACAATTTGACTTTTTAGTGACTCTATGGTGAAAGATTCCTATCATTTTTATACTCTAGAAACATGTTCTCCAAAAATATTCTCATGTATAATAACTAATTTGACCATACAAATGGCAAGAAAATACTCACTCTAAGGAGTTCCTGACTTGGCTCGTAGAGTAAAATCAGCTCTACACTGTGTGTTTTAAGTGACTCTATGGCACAAACTTTGCTGCAGTTATATACTCTAAAAACATGTCCTCCAACTATATACTCATGTATAATAAATAATTTGACCATCAAAATGACAAGAAAATGCTCACTTAAGGGAGTTCTTGACCCTAATTAGAGAGTAGAATCAGCTCTGCACTTTGACTTTTTAGTGACTCTATGGTACAAGCTTTCTAGCATTTTTATACTCTAAAAACATGTTCTTAAACTATATTCTTATGTACAATAACTAATTTGACCATAAAAATAGTAAGAAAATGATAACTTCCAGGAGTTCTTGACTTGACTCACAAAGTAGAATCAGTTTTGCACTATGACTTTTCAGTGACTCTAACCTTGGTTCCTAGCATTTTTTTTCTCTAGAAACATGTTCTCCAACTATATTCTCATGTATAATAACTAATTTGACCATAAAAATGGCAAGAAAATGCTCACTTCAAGGAGTTCCTGACTTGGCCGTAGAGTAAAATCAGCTCTGCACTTTATGTTTTTAGTGACTCTATGGCGTAAACTTTGTTGCATTTATATACTATAAAAACATGTTCTCCAATGATATACCATGTATAATAAATAATTTGACCATCAAAATGACAAGAAAATGCGCACTTAAGGAAGTTCTTGACCCGACTTAGGGAGTAGAATCAGCTCTCCACTTTGACTTTTCAGTGACTCTATGGTACAAGCTTCCTAGCATTTTTATACTCTAAAAACATGTCTCGAACTATATTCTAATGTATAATAACTAATTTGACCATAAAAATAGTAAAAAATGATCACTTCCAGGGGTTCTTGACCTGGCTCACGAAGTAGAATCAGCTCTGCACTTTTACTTTTCAGTGACTCTAACCTTGGTTCCTAGCATTTTTGTACTTTAACAACATGTTCTCCAACTATATTCTCATGTCTAATAACTAATTTGACCATAAAGATGGCAAGAAAATGCTCACTTCTATGAGTTTTGACCTGGCTCACGGAGTAGAATCAGCTCTGCACTTTGACTTTTTAGTGACTCTATGACGCAAGATTACTATCATTTTTATACTCTAGAAACATGTTCTCCAACTATATTCTCATGTATAATAACTCATTTGACCATAAAAATGGCAAGAAAATGTTCACTTCAAGGTGTTCCTGACTTGGCTCGTAGAGTAAAATCAGCTCTACACTGTGTGTTTTTAGTGACTCTATGGCGCAAACTTCGTTGCAGTTATATACTCTAAAAACATGTTCTCCAACTATATACTCATGTGTAATAAATAATATGACCATCAAAATGACAACAAAATGCTCACTTAAGTGAGTTCTTGACCCGACTAAGGGAGTAGAATCAGCTCTGCACTTTGACTTTTCAGTGACTCTTTGGTGCAAGCTTCCTAGCAGTTTCATACTCTAAAAACATGTTCTTGAACTATATTCTCATGTATAATAACTAATTTGACCATAAAAATAGTAAGAAAATTATCACTTCCAGGAGTTCTTGACCTGGCTCACAAAGTAGAATCAGCTCTGCACTTTGACTTTTTATTGACTCTAAACTTGGTTCCTAGCATTTCTGTACTTTGAAAACATGTTCTCCAACTGTTTTCTCATGTCTAATAACTAATTTGACCATAAAGATGGCAAGAAAATGCTCACTTCTATGAGTTTTTGACCTAGCACACGGAGTAGGATCAGCTCTGCACTTTAACTTTTTAGTGACTCTATGGCGCAAGATTCCTGTAATTTTTATACGCTAGAAACATGTTCTCCAACTATATTCTCATGTATAATAACTATTTTGACCATAAAAATGGCAAGAAAATGCTCAATTAAAGGAGTTCCTGACTTGACTCGTAGAGTAAAATCAGCTCTGCACTGTGTATTTTTAATGACTCTATGGCGCAAACTTTGTTGCAGTTATCTACTCTAAAAACATGTTCTCCAACTATATACTCATGTGTAATAAATAATATGACCATCAAAATGACAAGAAAATGCTCACTTAAGGGAGTTCTTGACCCGACTAAGGGAGTAGAATCAGCTCTGCACTCTGACTTTTCAGTGACTCTATGGTGCAAGCTTCCTAGCATTTTTATACTCTAAAAACATGTTCTTGAACTATATTCTCATGTATAATAAATAATTTGACCATAAAAATAGTAAGAAAATGATCATTCCAGAAGTTCTTGACCTGGCTCACGAAGTAGAATCAGCTCTGGACTTTGACTTTTTAGTGACTCTAATCTTGGTTCCTAGCATTTTTGTACTTTGAAAACATGTTCTCCAACTGTATTCTCATGTCTAATAACTAATTTGACCATAAAGATGGAAAGAAAATGCTCACTTCTATGAGTTTTTGACCTGGCTCACATAGTAGAATCAACTCTTCACTTTGACTTTTCAGTGACTCTATGGCGCAAGTTTCCTTGCATTTTTATACTCTGAAAAATTGTTCTCCAACTATATTCTCGTGTATAATAACTAATTTAACCATAAAAATAGTAAGTAAATGATCACTTCCAGGAGTTCTTGACCTGGCCCATGAAGAATAATATGCTCTACACTTTGATTTTTCAGTGACTCTAACCTTGGTTCCTAGTATTTTTATACTTTGAAAACATGTTCTCCAACTGTATTCTCATGTTTAATAACTAATTTGACCATAAAGATGCAAGAAAATGCTCAGTTCTATGAGTTTTTGACCTGGCTCACATAGTAGAATCAACTCTTCACTTTGACTTTTTAGTGACTCTATGGCGCAAGTTTCCTTGCATTTTTATACTCTGAAAAATTGTTCTCCAACTATATTCTCGTGTATAATAACTAATTTAACCATAAAAATAGTAAGAAAATGATCACTTCCAGGAGTTCTTGACCTGGCCCATGAAGAAGAATATGCTCTGCACTTTGACTTTTCAGTGACTCTAACCTTGGTTCCTAGCATTTTTGTACTTTGAAAACATGTTCTCCAACTGTATTCTCATGTTTAATAACTAATTTGACCATAAAGATGGCAATAAAATGCTCACTTAAATGAGTTTTTGACCTGGCTCACGGAGTGGAATCAGCTCTGCATTTTGACTTTTTAGTGACTCTATGGCGCAAGCTTTCTAGTATTTTTATACTCTGAAACATGTTATACAACTATATTCTCATGTCTAATATCAAATTTGGCCATAAAAATGACAAGAAAATGCTCACTTCCAGGAGTTCTTGACCTAGCTCACGGAGTAGAATCAGCTTTACACTTTGACTTTTTAGTGACCCTATGGCGCAAGATTCCGATTATTTTTGTACTCTAGAACATGTTCTCCAACTATATTATCATGTCTAATAACTAATTTGACCATAAAAAGGAAAGAAAATGATCACTTCAAGGAGTTCTTTATCTAGCTCGCGTAGTAAATCAGCTCTACACAGTGTGTTTTTAGTGACTCTATGGCGCAAATTTCGTTGCAGTTATATACTCTAAAAACATGTTCTCCAACTATATACTCATGTATAATAACTAATTTTATAATCAAAATGGTAAGAAAATGCTCACTTAAAGGAGTTCTTGACGTGACTCACGGAGTAGAATCAGCTCTGTACTTTGACTTTTCAGTGACTCTATGGCGCAAGGTTCCTAGAATTTTTATACCATGAAAAAATGTTCTCCAAATATATTCTCATGTCTAATAACTAATTTGACCATAAAAATAGCAAGAAAATGCTCACTTCTATAAGTTCTTGACTTGGCTCACGGAGTAGAATCATCTCTACAATTTGACTTTTTAGTGATTCTATAGTGCAAGATTCCTATCATTTTTATGATCTAGAAACATGTTCTCCAACTATATTCTCATGTATAATAACTAATTTAACCATACAAATGGCAAGAAAATGCTCACTCCAAGGAGTTCCTGACTTGGCTCGTAGAGTAAAATCAGCTCTGCACTGGTGTTTTTAGTGACTCTATGGCACAAACTTTGTTGCAATTATATACTCTAAAAACATGTTCTCCAACTATATACTCATGTATAATAAATAATTTGACCATCAAAATGACAAGAAAATGCTCACTTAAGGGAGTTCTTGACCCGAATTAGGGAGTAGAATCAGCTCTGCACTTTGACTCTTCAGTGACTCTATGGTGCAAGCTTCCTAGCATTTTTATACTCGAAAACATGTTATCAAACTATAATCTAATGTACAATAACTAATTTGACCATAAAAATAGTAAGAAAATGATAACTTCCAGGAGTTCTTGACCTGGCTCACAAAGTAGAATCGGCTCTGCACTTTGTCTTTTCAGTGACTCTAACCTTGGTTCCTAGCATTTATGTACTTTGAAAACATGGTCTCCAACTATATTCTCATGTATAATAACTAATTTGACCATAAAGATGGCAAGAAAATGCTCACTTCTATGATTTTTTGACCTAGCACACGAAGTAGGATCAGCTCTGCACTTTGACTTTTTAGTGACTGTATGGCACAAGATTCCTATCATTTTATACGCTAGAAACATGTTCTCCAACTATATTCTCATGTATAATGACTAATTTGACCATAAAATGGCAAGAAAATGCTCACTTCAAGGAGTTCCTGACTTGGCTCGTAGAGTAGAATCAGCTCTGCACTGTTTGTTTTTAGTGACTCTATGGCGCAAACTTCGTTGTAGTTATATACTCTAAAAACATGTTCTCCAACTATATATACTCATGTATAATTAATAATTTGACCATCAAAATGACAAGAAAATGCGCACTTAAGGGAGTTTTTGACCCGACTTAGGGAGTAGAATCAGCTCTGCACTTTAACTTTTCTGTGACTCTATGGTGCAAGCTTCCTAGCATTTTTATATTCTAAAAATATGTTTTCGAACTATATTCTCATGTATAATAACTAATTTGACCATAAAAATAGTAAGAAAATGCTCACTTCTATGAGTTTTTGACCTAGCTCACGGAGTAGAATCAACTCTGCACTTTGACTTTTTAGTGACTCTATGGCGCAAGATTCCTATCATTTTTATACTCTAGAAACATGTTCTGCAACTATATTCTCATGTATAATAACTAATTTGACCATAAAAATGGCAAGAAAATGCTCACTTAAAGGAGTTCCTGACTTGACTCGTAGAGTAAAATCAGCTCTACACTGTGTGTTTTTAGTGACTCTATGGCGCAAACTTCGTTGCAGTTATATACTCTAAAAACATGTTCTCCAACTATATACTCATGTGTAATAAATAATATGACCATCAAAATGACAACAAAATGCTCACTTAAGTGAGTTCTTGACCCGACTAAGGGAGTAGAATCAGCTCTGCACTTTGACTTTTCAGTGACTCTTTGGTGCAAGCTTCCTAGCAGTTTCATACTCTAAAAACATGTTCTTGAACTATATTCTCATGTATAATAACTAATTTGACCATAAAAATAGTAAGAAAATTATCACTTCCAGGAGTTCTTGACCTGGCTCACAAAGTAGAATCAGCTCTGCACTTTGACTTTTTATTGACTTTAAACTTGGTTCCTAGCATTTCTGTACTTTGAAAACATGTTCTCCAACTGTTTTCTCATGTCTAATAACTAATTTGACCATAAAGATGGCAAGAAAATGCTCACTTCTATGAGTTTTTGACCTGGCTCACATAGTTGAATCAGCTATTCACTCTGACTTTTTAGTTTCTCTATGGCGCAAGTTTCCTTTCATTTTTATACTCTGAAAACATGTTCTCCAACTATATTCTCGTGTATAATAACTAATTTGACCATAAAAATAGTAAGAAAATGATCACTTCCAGGAGTTCTTGACCTGGCTCATGAAAAAAATATGCTCTGCACTTTGACTTTTCAGTGACTCTAACCTTGGTTCCTAGCATTTTTGTACTTTGAAAACATGTTCTCCAACTGTATTCTCATGTTTGATAACTAATTTGACCATAAAGATGGCAAGAAAATGCTCACTTAAATGAGTTTTTGACCTAGCTCACGGAGTAGAATCAGCTCTACACTTTGACTTTTTAGTGACTCTATGGCGCAAGATTCCAATTATTTTTGTTCTCTATAAACATGTTCTCCTACTATATCTCATGTCTAATAACTAATTTGACGATAAAAAGGCAAGAAAATGCTCACTTCAAGGAGTTCTTGATCTGGCTCGCGTAGTAAAATCAGCTCTACACAGTGTGTTTTTAGTGACTCTATGGCGCAAACTTCGTTGCAGTTATATACTCTAAAGACATGTTCTCCAAATTTATACTCATGTATAATAACTAATTTGATCATCAAAGTGGTAAGAAAATGCTCACTTAAAGAAGTTCTTGACGTGACTCACGGAGTAGAATCAGCTCTGTACTTTGACTTTTCAGTGACTCTATCGCGCAAGGTTCCTGGCATTTTTATACGCTGAAAAAATGTTCTTCAAATATATTCCCATGTCTAATAACTAATTTGGCCATAAAAATGGCTAGAAAATGCTCACTTCTATAATTTCTTGACTTGGCTCACGGAGTAGAATCAGCTCTACAATTAGACTTTTTAGTGACTCTATGGTGAAAGATTCCTATCATTTTTATACTCTAGAAACATGTTCTCCAACAATATTCTCATGTATAATAACTAATTTGACCATATAAATGGCAAGAAAATGCTCACTCTAAGGAGTTCCTGACTTGGCTCGCAGAGTAAAATCATCTCTGCACTGTGTGTTTTAAGTGACTCTATGGCACAAACTTTGTTGCAGTTATATACTCTAAAAACATGTTCTCCAACTATATACTCATGTATAATAAATAATTTGACCATCAAAATGACAAGAAAATGCTCACTTAAGGGAGTTCTTGACCCGAATTAGGGATTAGAATCAGCTATGCACTTTGACTTTTCACTGACTCTATGGTGCAAGCTTCCAAGCATTTTTATACTCTAAAAAAATGTTCTCAAACTATATTCTCATGTACAATCACTAATTTGACCATAAAAATAGAAAGAAAATGATCACTTCGAGGAGTTCTTGACCTGACTCATAAAGTAGAATCAGCTTTGCACTTTGACTTTTCAGTGACTCTAATCTTGGTTCCTAGCATTTTTTACTTTGAAAACATGTTCTCCAACTATATTCTCATGTCTAATAACTAATTTGACCATAATGATGGCAACAAAATGCTCACTTCTATGAGTTTTAACTTGGCTCACGGAGTAAAATCAGCTCTGCACTTTGACTTTTTAGTGACTCTATGGCGCAAGATTCCTATCTTTTTTATACTCTAGAAACATGTTCTCCAACTATATTCTCATGTATAATGACTAATTTGACCATAAAAATGGCAAGAAAATGCTCACTTCAAGGAGTTCCTGACTTGGCTCGTAGAGTAAAATCAGCTCTGCACTGTATGTTTTTAGTGACTCTATGGCGCAAACTTCGTTGCAGTTATATACTCTAAAAACATGTTCTCCAACTATATACTCATGTATAATAAATAATTTGACCATCAAAATGACAAGAAAATGTGCTCTTAAGGGAGTTCTTGAACCGACTTAGGGAGTAGAATCTGCTCTGCACTTTAACTTTTCTGTGACTCTATGGTGCAAGCTTCCTAGCATTTTTATATTCTAAAAACATGTTTTTGAACTATATTCTCATGTATAATAACTAATTTGACCATAAAAATAGTAAGAAAATGATTACTTACAGGAGTTCTTGACCTGGCTCTCGAAGTAGAATTAGCTCTGCACTTTGTGTTTTTAGTGAATCTAACCTTGGTTCCTATCATTTTTGTACTTTGAAAACATGTTCTCCAACAGTATTCTCATGTCTAATAACTAATTTGACCGTAAATATGGCAAGAAAATGCTCACTTCTATGAGTTTTTGACCTGACTCACAGAGTAGAATCAGCTCTTCACTTTGACTTTTTAGTGACTCTATGGCGCAAGCTTCCTTGCATTTTTATACTCTGAAAACATGTTCTACAACCATATTCTAATGTATAATAACTAATTTGACCATAAAAATAGTAAGAAAATGATCACTTCTAGGAGTTCTTGACCTGGCTCACGAAGAAGAATTAGCTCTGCACTTTAACTTTTCAGTGACTCTAACCTTGGCTACTAGCATTTTTGTACTTTGAAAACATGTTCTCCAACTTTATTCTCATGTTTAATAACTAATTTGACCATAAAGATGGCAAGAAAATGCTCAATTCTATGAGTTTTTGACCTTGTTCACGGAGTAGAATCAGCTCTCTGCATTTTAACTTTTTAGTGACTCTATGGTGCAAGCTTCCTAGTACTTTTATACTCTGAAAACATGTTCTACAACTATATTCTCATGTCTAATATCAAATTTGACCATAAAAATGACAAGAAAATCTCACTTCTATGAGTTTTCGACCTGGCTCACGGAGTAGAATCAGCTCTGCACTTTGACTTTTTAGTGACTCTATGGCGCAAGATTTCTATCATTTTTATACTCTAGAAACATGTTCTCCAACTATATTCTCATGTATAATAACTAATTTGACCATAAAAATGGCAAGAAAATGCTCACTTCAAGGAGTTCCTGACTTGACTCATAGAGTAAAATCAGTTCTGCACTGTGTGTTTTTAGTGACTCTATGGCGCAAACTTTGTTGCAGTTATATACTCTAAAAACATGTTCTCCAACTATATACTCATGTATAATAAATAATATGACCATCAAATTGACAACAAAATGCTCACTTAAGGGAGTTCTTGACCCGACTTAGGGAGTAGAATCAGCTCTGCACTTTGACTTTTCAGTGACTCTATGGTGCAAGCTTCCTTGCATTTTCATACACTAAAAAAATGTTCTTGAACTATATTCTCATGTATAATAACTAATTTGACCATAAAAATAGTAAGAAAATGATCACTTATAGGAGTTCTTGTCCTGGCTTTCGAAGTAAAATTAGCTCTGCACTTTGAGTTTTTAGTGACTCTAACCTTGGTTCATAGCATTTTTGTACTTTGAAAACATGTTCTCCTACTGTATTCTCATGTCTAATAACTAATTTGACCATAAAGATGACAAGAAAATGCTTTCTATGAGTTTTTGACCTGGCTCACGGAGTAGAATCAACTCTCTGCATTTTGACTTTTTAGTGACTCTATGGTGCAAGCTTCCTAGTATTTTTATACTCTGAAAACATGTTCTACAACAATATTCTCATGTCTAATGTCAAATTTGACCATAAAAATGGAAAGAAAATGCTCACTTCTATGAGTTCTTGACCTAGCTCACAAAGTTTATAGAAAACGTAAGGCTTGCTATCAAGTACCTGTAGAACTGAACAACTGATAACAACGGGTACAACCTGAGGACATCATCTCATAAAGTATCAATAAGGATTTACAAAGGTACAAAATACAACAATGTAACTTAGTTTGAAGTAGAATAAGCTCTACAGTTTGACTTTTTAGTGACTATGGCGCAAGATTCCTATTATTTTTATACTCTAGAGACATGTTCTCCAACTATATTCTCATGTCAAATAACTAATTTGACCATAAAAATAGTAAGAAAATACTCACTTCCAGGAGTTCGTGACGTGACTCACGGAGTAGAATCAGCTCTGTACTTTGACTTTTAAGTGACTCTATGGCGCAAGGTTCCTAGTTTTTTTAAACTCTGAAAAAATATTCTCCAACTATATTCTCATGTCTAATAACTAATTTGACCATAAAAATGGTAAGAAAATGCTCACATCTAGAAGTTCCTGACTTGGCTCACGGAGTAGAATCAACTCCGCACTTTGACTTTTTAGTTACTCTATGGCGCAAGATTCATATCATTTTTATACTCTAGAAACATGTTCTCCAACTATTTTCTCATGTATAATAACTAATTTGACCATAAAAATGGCTAGAAAATGCTCACTTTAAGGAGTTATTGACCCGACTTAGGGAGTAGAATCAACTCTGCACTTTGACTTTTCAATGACTCTATGGTGTAAGCTTCCTAGCATTTTTATACTCTAAAAACATGTTCTACAAATATATTCTCATGTATAATAACTAATTTGACCATAAAAATAGTAAAAAAATGATCACTTCCTTGAGTTTTTGACCTAGCCCACGAAGTAGAATCAAGTTTGTACTTTGACTTTTCAGTGACTATAACCATGGTTCCTAGCATTTTTATACTCTGAAAACATGTTCTCCAACTATATTCTCATGTCTAATAACTAATTTGACCATAAAGATGGCAAGAAAATGCTCACTTCTATGAGTTTTTGACTTGGCGCACGGAGTAGAATCTGCTCTGCATTTTGACTTTTTAGTGACTCTATGGCGCAAGCTTCCTAGCATTTTTATACTCTAAAAACATGTTCGCCAACTATATTCTCATGTCTAATAACTAATTTGACCATAAAAATAGCAAGAAAATGCTCACTTCTATGAGTTCTTGACCTGGCTCACAGAGTAGAATCAGCTCTACACTTTGATTTTTTAGTGATGCTGTAGCGAAGACTTCCTAGCATTTTTATACTCTGGAAAACTAACCTCCAACTATATTCTCATGTATAATAACTAATTTGACCATAAAAATGGTAAGAAAATTCTCACTTCAAGGAGTTCTTGACCTGGCTCACGAAGTAGAATCAGCTCTGCACTTTGACTTTTTAGTGAGTATATGGCGCAAGATTCCTTTCATTTTTATACTCTAGAAAAAAGTTCTCAAACTATATTGTCAATTCTAATAACTAATTTCACCATAAAAATGGCAAGAAAATGCTCACTTCAAGGATTTCTTGACCTGGCTCGAGGAGTAAAATTAGCTCTACACTGTGTGTTTTTAGTGACTCTATGGCGCAAACTTCGTAGCAGTTATATACACTAAAAACATGTTTGACGACTATATACTCATGTATAATAACTAATTTGACTTTTCAGTGACTCTATGGCGCAAGCTTCCTAGTATTTTTATACTCTGAAAACATGTTCTTATCTATATTCTCATGTATAATAACTAATTTGACCATAAAAATCATAAGAAAATACTAACTTCCAAGAGTTCTTGATCTGGATCACGGAGTAGAATCAGCTCTGCACTTTGACATTTTAGTGACTCTATGACGCAAGGTTCCTTGTATTTTTGTATTATGAAAAAAAATATTCTCAAACTATATTCTTATGTCTAAAAACTAATTTGACCATAAAAATGGCAAGAAAATGCTCACTTCTAGAAGTTCTTGACCTGGTTAACGGAGTATAATCAACTCTGCACTTTGACCTTTTAGTGACTATATGACGCAAGATTCCTATTATTTTTATACACTAGAAACATGTTCTCCAACTATATTGTCATGTCTAATAACTAATTTGACCATAAAAATACCAAGAAAATGCTCACTTCAAGGAGTTCTTGACCTGGCTCGCAGAGTAAAATCAGCTCTACACAGTGTGTTTTTAGTGACTCTAAGGCGCAAACTTCGTAGCAGTTATATATTATGAAAATGTGTTCTCCAACTATATACTCATGTATAATAACTAATTTGATCATCAAAATGGTAAGAAAACGCTCAGTTAAGGGAGTTCTTGTCCTGGCTCAAGGAGTAGAATCAGCTTTGCACTTTGACTTTTTAGTGACTCTATGGCGCAAGATTCCTATCATTTTTATACTCTAGAAACATGTTCTCTAACTATATTCTCATGTCTAATAACTAATTTTACTATAAGTAAAAAAATGCTCACTTCAAGGAGTTCTTGACTTGACTCACGGAGTAAAATTAGCTCTGCACTGTGTGTATTCAGTGACTCTATGGCACAAACTTCGTTGCAATTATATACTCTGAAAACATGTTCTCCAACTATAAAATCATGTATAATAACTAATTTGACCATCAAAATGGTAAGAAAATGCTCACATAAGTGAGTTCTTGACCTGGCTTAGGGAGTAGAATCAGCTCTACACTTTGACTTTTCAGTGATTCTATGGCGCAAGCTTCCTAGCATTTTAATACTCTTAAAACATGTTATCCAACTATATTATCATGTATAATAACTAATTTGACAATAAAAATCATAAGAAAATGCTCACATCCAGGAGTTCTCGACCTGGTTCACGGAGTAGAATAACCTCTTCACTTTGAATTTTTAGTGACCCTATAGCGCAAAGTTCCTAGCATTTTTATACTCTAAATATATGTTCTCCAACTATATTCTCATGTCTAATAATTAATTTGGCCATAAAAATGACAAAAAAATGCTCACTTCAAGTTGTTCTTGACTTGGCTCGCGGAGTAAAATCGGCTCTGCACTGTGTGTTTTTAGTGACTCTATGGTGCAAAATTTGTTGCAGTTATATACTCTGAAAACATATTCTACAACTATATACTCATGCATAATAACTAATTTGACATGAAAATGGTAATAAAATGCTCACTTTAGGGAGTTCTTGACCTGGCTTAGGGAGTAGAATCAGCTCAGCACTTTGACTTTTCAGTGACCCTATGTCGCAAGCTTTCTAGCATTTTTATACTTTGAAAACATGTTCACAATTATATTCTTATGTATAATAACTAATTTGACCATAAAAATCGTTAGAAAATGTTCACTTCCAGGAGTTCTTGACCTGGCTCATGGAGTAAAATCAGCTATGCACATTGACTTTTCAGTGACTCTATGGCACAAGGTTCCTAGCATTTTTGTACTTTGAAAACATGTTCTCCAACAATATTCTCATATCTAATAACTAATTTGACCCTTAAATTGGCAAGAAAATGCTCACTTCTATGAGTTCTTGACCTGGCTCACGAAATAGAATCAGATCTGCACTTTGACTTTTTAGTGACTCTATGGCGCAAGCTACCTAGCATTTTTATACTCTGAAAACATATTCTCCAACTATATTCTAATGTCTAATAACTAATTTGACCATAAAAATGGCAAGAAAATGTTCACTTTTTTTAGTTATGTACCTTTTCCTTTTATGGAAGTGTGAAGTTGAAATTGGGACGGACCAAAATGGAAAGTGTGAAGTTGAAGTTGGGACGGAGGGAGTATATCATTTTCAAGAATTTCTGAGATCTAAGGGCAAGTCTTGTTCACTCTACTAATTTCAAGAAGTTTAAGGTGGGGGTAACTTTCACTCTTTACCGAGTGCTACTTTTTATGTCATGATTGCTATGTTAAGATGTGATATGTGTTACTGATATGTCATGTTATGTGCCATGTGTGCTTTTAGTTCGATGACAAATATAATTTCACTAACACTTGTACGGAGTGACGACTCGGTGCACATATACCAACTAACATAAGTTACTGGCTACGTCGGTTCAGTACTAAAAATGTATTCAAAGTATGCTAACATTGTACTGGGGTGATGGTCCGGTGCGCACAGATTAACTAACACAAGTTATCGGACGATGGTTCGGTCAAAAATATTTCCAATGAGTTATCGAACGACAACGTGCAAAAGTAATTAATAAAATTGGCATATGTTATATCTTATGGTATATTTGGCGTGCATATTTATTTTTAACAGTACAATCATTTAAGTTAATCTACTGAGTGTATTTTAGACACTCATCCCTTATCGATTTTCAGAACAAGATATAGAAGATGGAGAGGCTTTCGCAGTTGACCCAAGCCCTTAGAAGACTTTATAATATGACTTATATTTTAGTATTCTGTTAGAACTTTATTTCAGATATATCATCTGAATGTACTTGTTTTGGATATCTCACTCTACTCGGGTGAGTATATGCTAATAATCTCTATGCAACTTTTACTTTATTATACTATCACTTTAGGGATTTTTATATTATTCCGCTGTGCATTTCGATCCCTCTATTATTATATTGGGGATTATATCTAGTAGCATCCCAACCCATGGCATAACCTGGGCGTTACAAATATGTTTTCTAAAGTATATGTAAGTTACTATTTGATTTATAATATTATTTTATAATAAATTGGTATGTGATGTGTGTTTAAATAAGATGATAATTTGGAAATTAAAATTTATTATCATAGGGATGTAAGTAATGTGTTTTTTTAAATAAAAAAAAGTTAAAGTTGGCGTGTCATAATGAGTTTTTAGTATTCAAAAAATATTTATTTATTTAGTGTTAAAATATTATGGTTAAATATAAGTTACTTTTTAAATTATGATAATTTAGTACTATTCGATAATAACATGTGTGTTACGTGCCTTAAAAAAGATAAATTTTAATTTAAAATATATTATTATTACAGGGATAAAAATAAAATGTTTTTTTTTAATGGAAGTGTAAAATTGAAGTTTGAATGTCGTAGGGAATTTTTAGTATTCAACTAATTTATTTATTATTTAAAAAATTATGTATTATTCATTAAAGCAAGTCAATTTTTATTTTTTAGTACGTAATTGAAAATTAATTTGTTAATCTGTTTCTCACAATTTTTTTGTTTTTTTTTCATTAAAGGAAAAATATGAGATTGTTTTGAAAATACTACTTATCTCTACGCATTTAGATATATTATTTTAATTTATCGTAATATACTATTTAGGTATACATACTCTAAGTTACATTAAAAACTCCTTTATTACTATGAGATAGAAACATACAAAAATATTACTACTAATTACATAAATATATAGTGATATTCCAATATTAACCTTACAATGTGTTGCATATAAATGTTTGTGTGCAACAAAAGTTATGTGAAGTAAAAAAAGTATTTGCAACAAAAGTTATGTGCCGTAAAAAAAGTGCAGCAAAAAAGTGTCTGGCGATGGTCCGGCGGCCGGTGGTGACAGTTCGCAGCGGTCCAGCGGTCGGCCACTGTGGTTCGGTGGCAGAAGTGGGTGGGTGAGAGGTTTAGAGTTTGTGGTTTAAAAGTGCATGAGATTATAATAAATTAAGGTTATATTTGGTATTTTATTTTAATATTTTGTATGTGAGAGTAATTTTTTGAATTCACTGTATCTTCTAGTAATTTAGGGTACAAGTGTATATATGAGTATTTTTTCCTACTATTTATTTTATTTATTAAAAAAAGTTTCATATATTATAGTTGTAATTATATATTCCTTCCATTTTGGAATGTATTTGAATTATTTTTATATGTGGAGTTTAAGAGAATTTTATTTTTTATATTAATAAATTAAGAAAGATAAGAAATTTATTAATTAATATTAATAAATATTGTGTGTAATGTCATTGAAATGTGTGAAAATGGATATTATGTTAGAATGTGTGTAAATAATGGGTATAATGTATCTTTTACCACTATTAATGAAATGAAAGTGCGAAATAAAATAAAAAGAGAAAGTGTGAAAATATTTTTGACAAAACTTATAAAAAAAATTGATTATTAATTATCTTTCGATTTTATTTTAATTTTATGTGTTTTGCACACGTGGTGTTTAAATATTATTATTATTATGCCATGATATAAGGTAATATGAAAAATATTTATTTATTTAGTGTTATATAATTAATATTAATGTAAGTTACTTTTTTGAATTATGATAATTTAGTATTATTTGATAACAAATTGTTATGTTATGTGTGTTAAAATAAGATTATAATTTTTAAATTAAAATATATTACTAAAGGGATATAGGTAAAGTGGTTTTTTTAAAATGAAAGTTCATATTTGAAGTTGGGATATCGTAGGAAGTTTTTATTAATTCAACTAATTTATTTTATAATTTATTTATTAGTTAAAAAATTATGCATTATTCTTTAGAGCAGGAAATTATTAGTGTCATTATAACTTACTTTGCATTATGATGATTTATTAAACACTATTAAAGTATGAGATGGGTTATTTATAAGTCTCTAATAGACGAGTTAATCATGAGTCCACTCATAGTTTGCTTTTATTTTCTCTAACATCACTGATCACTCATAATGTGCTTTTATTTTTTCTAATAATATATAATGATCAGATTAGAGTGGTGGGTAATACAACCTAATCTTCCATGGTTGGTTGATTCAGGGGTTGCGTACTTCTTGATATATTTGTATCCTTTAATGCATGTCTCATGTCTAGTAACTAATTTAACCTTAAAAATGACAAGAAAGTGCTCACTTCAAGTACTTCTTGACCAGGCTCACAGAGTATAATCAGCTATGCACTGTGAGCTTTAAGTGACTCAATGGCGCAAGCTTCCTAGTATTTTTTTAATGTAAAAATATGTTTTCCAATTATATTGTCATGTCTAATAACTAATTTGATCATAAAAGTGGCAAGAAAATGTCCAATTCAAGGAGTTCTAGAACTGGCTCAAGAAGAGTAGAATCAACTCTGCACTTTGACTTTTTAGCGACACTATGGCGTAAGCTTCCTAGCATTTTTATACTCTAAAAACATGTTCTCCAAATATATTATCATGTCTAATAACTAATTTGACCATAAAAATGGGAAGATAATTCTCACTTTAAGGAGTTCTTGACCTAGCTCACAGAGTAGAATTAGCTCTGCACTATGAGCTTTTAGTGACTCTATGGTGTAAGTTTCGTAGCAGTTATATACTCTAAAAATATGTTATCCAACTATATTCGCATGTCTAATAACTAATTTAACCTTAAAATGACAAGAAAGTGCTCACTTCAAGGACTTCTTGACCAGGCTCACAGAGTAGAATCAGCTATGCACAGTGAGCTTTTAGTGACTCAATGCCGCAAGCTTCCTAGCATTTTTTTAGTCTAAAAACATGTTCTCCAACTATATTTTCATGTCTAATAACTAATTTGACCATAAAAGTGTCAAGAAAATGCTCAATTCAAGGAGTTCTTGACCTGGCTCAGGAAGAGTAGAATCAGCTCTACAATTTGACTTATTAGTGACTGTATGGCGCAAGTTTCATAGCATTTTCATACTCTGAAAACAGGTTCTCCAACTATATTCTGATGTATAATAACTAATTTGTCCACAAAAATCTTAAGATAATGCTCACTTCAAGTTGTTCTTGACCTGGCTCACGGAGTATAATTAACTCTACATTTTCACTTTTCAGTGACTCTATAGCGCAAGCTTTCTTGCATTTTTATACTCTGAAAACATGTTCACCAACTATATTCTCATGTCTAATAACTATTTTGACCATAAAACCGAAAGAAAATGCTCACTTCTATGAGTTCTTGACTTGGCTCACGGAGTAGAATCAACTCTGCACTTTTACTTTTTAGTTACTCTATGGCGCAGGGTTCCTTGCATTTTTATACTCTGAAAACATGTTCTCCAACTATATTATCATGTCTAATGACTAATTTGACCATAAAAATGACAAGAAAATGCTCACTTCTAGGAGTTCTTGACTTTGCTCACGGAGTAGAATCAGCCCTGCACTTTGACTTTTTAGTGACTCTATGGCGCAAGCTTCCTAACATTTTTATACTCTAAAAACATGTTCTCCAACTATATTCTCATGTCTAATAATTAATTTGACCATAAAAATGGCAGGAAAATGCTCACTTCAAGGAGTTCTTGACCTGGCTCGCGGTGTAAAATCAGCTCTGCACTATGTTTTTAGTGACTCTATGACGCAAGCTTCCTCGCAGTTTTATACTCTGAAAACATGTTCTTCGACTATATTCTCATGTATAATAACTAATTTGACTATAAAAATCGTAAGAAAATGCACACTTCAAGGAGTTTTGACCTAGCTCACGGAGTAGAATCGGCTTTGCACTTTGACTTTTCAGTGATTATATGGCGCAAGGTTCCTAGTATTTTTATACTCTGAAATTATGTTATCCAAATACATTCTCATGTATAATAACTAATATGACCATAAAAATGACAAGAAAATGCTCACTTTTAGGAGTTCTTGTCCTAGCTCACGGAGTAGAATCAGCTCTGTACTTTGACTTTTTAGCGACACTATGGTGCAAGCTTTCTAGCATTTTTATACTCTGAAAATATATTCTCCAACTATATTCTCATGTCTAATAACTTATTTGACCATAAAAATGGGAAGAAAATTCTCACTTCAAGGAGTTAATGACCTGGCTCACAGAGTAGAATTAGCTCTGCACTATGAGTTTTTAATGATTCTATCGTACAAGCTTTGTAGTAACTAATTTAACCTTAAAAATGGCAAGAAAGTGCTAACTTCAAGTACTTCTTGATTAGGCTCACAGAGTATAATCTACTATGCACTGTGCGCTTTTAGTGACTCAATGGGGCAAGCTTCCTAGCATTTTTTTAGTCTAAAAACATGTTCTCCAACTATATTCTCATGTCTAATAACTAATTTGACAATAAAAGTGACAACAAAACGCCCAATTCAAGGAGTTCTTGACCTGGCTCAGAGAGTAGAATCAACCCTGCACTTTGACTTTTTAGTGACTATATGGCGCAAGATTCCTTGCATTTTATACTCTGAAAACATGTTCTCCAACTATATTATCATGTGTAATAACTAATTTGACCACAAAAATTAAATGAAAATGATCACTTCAAGAAGTTCTTGACCTGTCTCACGGAGTAGAATCAGCTGTGCACTTTAACTATTTAGTGACTCTATGGCGCAAGCTTCCTAGCATATTTATACCCTGAAAACATGTTCTTCAACAATATTCTCATGTATAACTAATTTGAACATAAAAATGGTAAGAGAATGCTCACTTCAAGGAGTTTTTAACATGGCTCAGGAAGTAGAATCAGCGCTGCACTTTGATTTTTTGGTGACTCTATGGCGCAAGGTTCCTAGCATTTTGTACTCTGAAAACATGTTTTCTAACTATATTCTCTTGTATAATAATTAATTTGACCATAAAAATTGTAAGAAAATGCTCACTTCAAGGAGTTCTTGTCCAGTCTCACAGAGTAGAATCAACTATGCACTTTGACTTTTTAGTGACTCTATGGCGCAAACTTCCTAGCATTTTTATACACTAAAAATATATTCTCCAACTATATTCTCATGTTTGATAACTTATTTGACCATAAAAATGTCAAGAAAATGCTCACTTCAAGGAGTTCTTGACCTGACTTACTGAATAGAATCAGCTCTGCACTTTAACTTTTTAGTGACTCAATGGTTCAAGCATCCTAGTATTTTTATACTCTGAAAACATGTTCTCCCACAATATTCTCAAGTCTAATAATTAATTTGACCATAAAAATGGCAAGAAATTGCTCACTTAAAGGAGTTCTTGACCTGGATCACAGAGTATAATTAGCTCCGCATTGTGAGTTTTTAGTGACTATGGTGTAACCTTCGTAGTATTTATTTACTGTAAAAACATGTTATCCAACTATATTCGCATTTTTAATAACTAATTGACCAGAATTGAAGAGTAGAATCAGCTATGCACTGTGAGCTTTTAGTGACTCAATGTCGCAAGCTTCCTAGTATTTTTATAGTAATAAAAACATGTTCTCAAACTATATTAACTAATTTGACCATAAAAATGTCAAGAAAATGATCACTTCAAGGAGTTCTTGACCTGGCTCAGGGAGTAGAATCAGCTCTGCATTTTCACTTTTTAATGACTCTATGGCGCAAGGTTCCTAAAATTTTGTACTCTGAAAACATGTTTTCCAACTATATTCTCTTGTATAATAATTAATTTGACCATAAAAATTGTAAGAAAATGCTCACTTCAAGGAGTTCTTGACCAGTCTCACGGATTAGAATCAACTCTGCACTTTGACTTTTTAGTGACTCTATGGCGCAAACTCCTAGTATTTTTATACTCCAAAAATATATTCTTCAACTATATTCTCATGTCTGATGACTTATTAGACCATAAAAATGTCAAGAAAATGCTCACTTCAAGGAGTTCTTGACCTGGTTCACGGAGTAGTCTACACTTTGACTTTTTAGTGACTCTATGTCAAAGGCTTCCTAGCATTTTTATACTCTTAAAACATGTTCTTCAACTATATTCTCATGTATAATAACTAATTTGACCATAAAAATGGTAAGAAAATGTTCACTTCAAGGAGTTCTTGACCTGGCTCACGGAGTAGAATCAGCTCTGCACTTTAACTTTTAAATGACTCTATGGCTCATGGTTCCTGGCATTTTAATATTCTGAAAACATATTATCCTGCTATTTTCTCATGTCTAATAACTAATTTGACCATAAAAATGGAAAGAAAATGCTCACTTCAAGGAGTTCTTGACCTAGCTCACAAAGTTTAATCAGCTCTGCACTTTGACTTTTTAGCGACACTATGGTGCAAGCTTCCTAGCATTTTGATACCCTAAAAAAGAGTTCTCCAAATATATTCTCATTTTGAATAACTTATTTGACTATAAAAATGGGATGATAATTCTCACTTCAAGGAATTCATGCCCTGGCACACAGAGTAGAATTAGCTCTACACTTTGAGTTTTTAGTGACTTTATGGTGCAAGCTTCGTGGCAGGTATATACTCTAAAAATGTGTTATCCAACTATATTCGCATGTCTAATAACTAATTTAACCTTAAAAATGACAAAAAAGTGCTCACTTCAAGGACTTCTTGACCAGGCTCACAGAGTAGAATCAGCATTGCACTGTGAGCTTTTAGTGAATTAATGGTGCAAGGTTCCTAGCATTTTTATTGTCTAAAAACATGTTCTCCAACTATATTGTCATGTCTAAAAACTAATTTGACCAAAAAATTGGCTCACGGAGTAGAATTAGCTCGGCTATTTGACTCATCAGTGACTCTATGGCGCAAGCTTCATAGCATTTTTACACTCTAAAAACATGTTCTCCAACTATATTCTGATGTGTAATAACTAATTTGATCATAAAAAGCGTAAGATAATGCTAACTTCAAGGAGTTCTTGACCTGGCTCACAGAGTAGAATCAACTCTGCACTTTCACTTTTTAATGACTCTATGGCGCAAGCTTCCTTGCATTTTTATAATTTGAAAAAATGTTCTCCAACTATATTCTCATGTATAATAAATAATATGACCATCAAAATGGTAAGAAAATGCTCACTTCAAGGAGTTCTTGACCAGGCTCACAGAGTATAATCAGCTATGCACTGTGACTTTTTAGTGACTTTATGGCATAAGCTTCCTACCTTTTTTATACTCGAAAAACATGTTCTCCAACTATATTCTAATGTATAATAACTAATTTGACCATAAAAATCCTAAGAAAATGCTCACTTCAAGGAGTTATAGACTTGGCTCATGGAGTAGAATCAATTCTGCACTTTGACTTTTCATTGACTCTATGGTGCAAGCTTCCTAGCATTTTTATACTCTGAAAACATGTTCTCCAACTATATTATCATGTCTAATAATTAAATTGACCATAAAAACAGCAAGAAAATGCTCACTTCTATGAGTTCTTGACCTGGCTTACGGATTAGAATCAGTTCTGCACTTTAACTTTTTAGTGACTCTATGGTTCAAGCTTCCTAGCATTTTTATACTCTAAAAACATGTTCTCCAACTATATTCTCGCGTCCAATAACTAATTTGACCATGAAATTGGCAAGAAAATGATCACTTTAATGAGTTTTTGACTTGGCTCACAGAGTAGAATTAGCTTTGCACTGTGAGTTTTTAATGACTCTATGGTGCAAGCTTCGTAGTAGTTATATACTCAAAAAACAATGTTATCCAACTATATTCAAATTTTTTATAACTAATTTAACCATAAAATGACATGAAAGTTCTCATTTCATGTATATCTTAACCAGGCTCACAGTGTAGAATCAGCTATGCACTGTGAGATTTTAGTGACTCAATGACGCAAGCTTCCTAGAATTTTTTAGTCTAAAAACATGTTATCCAACTATATTATCATGTATAATAACTAATTTGACCATAAAAATTGCAAGAACATGCTCACTTCAAGGAGTTCGTGACCTGGCTCAGGGAGTAGAATCAGCCATGCACTTTGACTTTTTAGTGACTATAAGGCGCAGGGTTCCTTGCATTTTTATACTCTGAAAACATGTTCTCCAACTATATTATCATGTATAATAACTAATTTGACCATAAAAATTAAATGAAAATACTCACTTCAAGGAGTTCTTCACTTGGCTCACGGAGCAGAATCATCTCTGCACTTTGACTTTTTTGTGACTCTACGGCGCAAGATTCCTAATTTTTTATACTCTGAAAACATGTTCTCCAATAATATTCTCATGTGTAATAACTAATTTTACCATAAAAATGGAAAGAAAATGCTCAATTCAAGAAGTTCTTGACCTGGCTCACGGAGTAAAATCGGCTCTGCACTGTGTGTCTTTAATGACTCTGTGGCGCAATCTTCGTAGCAGTTTTATACTCAGAAAATATGTTCCTAAATATATAATCATGTATAATAACTAATTTAACCATTAAAATTGTCAGAAAATACTCACTTCGAGGAGTTCTTGAACTAGCTCAGGGAGTAGAATCAGCTCTACCCATTAACTTTTTAGTGACTCTATGGCGCATGGTTCCTGGCATTTTTATAGTCTAAAAACATGTTCAACAACTATATTATCATCTCTAATAAGTAACTTGACCATAAAAATGACAAGAAAATGCTCACTTCTAGGTGTTCTTTACATGGCTAACGGAGTAGATTCATCTCTGCACTTTGACTTTTTAGTGATTCTATGGTGCAAGCTGCTTAGCATTTTTATACTCTGAAAATATGTTCTCCAACAATATTCTCATGTCTATTAACTAATTTGACCTTAAAATGACAAGAAAATGCTCACTTCAAGGTGTTCTTGACCTTGCTCACGGAGTAAAATCAGATCAGCACTGTGTGTTTATAGAGACTCTATGGCGCAAGCTTCGTAGCAATTATATACTCTAAAAACATGTTTCCAATTATATACTCATGTATAATAACTAATTTGACCATCAAAATTGTACAAAAATGCTCACTACAAGGAGTTCTTGACCTGGCTTATGAGTAGAATCAGCTCTGCACTTTGACTTTTTAGTGACTCTATGGCGCAATCTTACTAGCATTTTTATACTCTGAAAATATGTTCTCCAACTATATTCCCATGCATAATAACTAATTCGACCATAAAAATCATCAGAAGATACTCACTTCAAAAAAGTTCTTGTCCTGGCTCACGGAGTAGAATTAGTTATGCACACTGCCTTTATAGTGACTCTATGACACAAGCTTCCTTGCATTTTTACACTCTGAAAAGATGTTCTCCAATTATATTATCATGACTAATAACTAAATTGACCATAAAAACGGCAAGAAAATGCTCACTTCTATGTGTTCTTGACCTTACTCACGGAGTAGAATCAGTTTTGCACTTTGACTTTTCAGGTACTCTATGGCGCAAGGTTCCTAGAATTTTTATACTCTAAAAACATGTTCTCCAACTATATTCTCATGTCTAATAACTAATTTGACCATAAAAATGGCAAGAAAATTCTAAATTCAAGGAGTTATTGACCTGGCTCATGGAGTACAATCAGATCTGCACTGTGTGTTTTTAGTGACTCTGTAGTGCAAGCTTCGTAGCAGTTATATACTCAGAAAATATGTTCCCCAACTATTAAGAAAAAGCTCACTTCAAGGAGTTCTTGAACTGGCTGAGGGAGTAAAATTAGTTCTGCCCTTTAACTTTTTAGTGACTCTATGGCGCGTGGTTTCTGGCATTTTTATACTCTGAAAATATGTTCTCCAACTATATTATCATCTCTAACAACTAATTTGACCATAAAAATGGCAAGAAAATGCTAACTTTTAGGTGTTCTTTACATGGCTCACGGAGTAGAATTATCTCTGCACTTTGACTTTTTAGTGTCTCTATGGCGCAAGCTGCCTAACATTTTTATACTCTGAAAATATGTTCTTCAACTATATTCTCATGTATAATAACTAATTTGACCATAAAAATGGCAAGAAAATGCTCACTTCAAGGAGTTCTTGACCTGGGTCACGGAGTAAAATCAGCTCTGCACTGTGTATTTTTAGTGACTCTATGGAGCAAGTTTCGTAGCAGTTATATATTCTGAAAACATGTACTCCAACTGTATACTTATGTATAATAACCAATATGACCATCAAAATGGTAAGAAAATTCTCACTTCAAGGAGTTCTTGACCTGGCTCAAGGAGTAGAATCAGCTATGAACTTTGACTTTTTAGTAACTCTATGGTGCAAGCCTTCTACCATTTTTATACTCTTAATACATGTTCTCCAACTATATTATCATGTCTAATAATTAAATTGACCATAAAATGGCAAGAAAATGCTCACTTCTATGAGTTCTTGACCTGGCTCACAGATTAGAATCAGTTCTGTGCTATGACTTTTTACTGACTCTATGGTGCAAGCTTCCTAGCATTTTTATACTCTGAAAAATTTTCTCAACCTATATTCTCATGTCCAATCTCTAATTTGACCATAAAATAGGCAAGAAAATGCTCAATTCAAGTAGTTCTTGACATTGCTCGTAGAGTAGAATTTGCTTTGCACTGTGAGTTTTTAGTTACTCTATGCTGCAAGCTTTGTAATAGTTATATACTATGAAAATATGTTATCCAACTATATTCGCATGTTTTATATATAATTTACCATAAAAATGACAAGAAAGTGCTCATTTCTAGGACTTCTTGACCAGGCTCACAGAGTAGAATCAGCTATGCAATGTGAGCTTTTAGTGACCCAATGGCGCAAGCTTCCTAGCATTTTGTTAGTCGAAAAATATGTTCTCCACCTATATTCTCATTTCTAATGACTAATTTGACCATAAAAATGGCAAGTAAATGTTTACTTCAAGGAGTTCTTGACCTGTTTCACGAAGTAGAATCAGATGTTCACTTTGATATTTAGTGACTCTATGACGCAAGCTTCCTATCATATTTATACTCTGAAAAAATTTTCTTCAACCAATATTCTCATGTATAACTAATTTGACCATAAAAATGGTAAAAAAATGCTTACTTCAAGGAGTTCTTGACCTGGCTCACGGAGTAGAATCAACTCTGCATTTTCTCTTTTTAGTGACTCTATGGCGCAAGCTTCCTAGTATTTTTATACTCTAAAAAATGTTCTCCAATTATATTCTCATGCATAATAATTAATTTGTCCATAAAAATCGTAAGAAAATGCTCACTTCAAGGAGTTCTTGACCTGGCTCAGGGGGTAGAATCAGCCATTCACTTTGACTTTTTAGTGACTATATGGCACAGGGTTCCTTGCATTTTTATACTCTGAAACATGTTCTCCAACTATATTATCATGTATAATAACTATTTTGACCATAAAAATTGTAAGAATGTGCTCACTTCAAAGAGTTCGTGACCTGGCTCAGGGAGTAGAATCAGCCATGCACTTTGACTTTTTAGTGACTATATGGCGCAGGGTTCCTTGCATTTTTATACTCTGAAAACATGTTCTCCAACTACATTATCATGTATAATAACTAATTTGACCATATAAATTGACAAGAAAATACTCACTTCAAGGAGTTATTGACCTGCCTCACGGAGTAAAATCAGCTCAGCACTGTATGTTTATAGTGACTCTATGGCGCAAGCTTTGTTGCAGTTATATACTCTGAAAACATGTTTTCCAACTATACACTCATGTATAGTATCTAATTTGACCAAAAAAAGGCAAGAAAATGCTCACTTCAAAGAGTTCTTGACCTGGCTCTGGAGTAGAATCAACTCTGCACTTTGACTTTTTAGTGACTCTATGACTCATTCTTACTAGCATTTTTATACTCTGAAAACATGTTCTCCAACTATATTCCCATGTATAATAACTAATTTGACCATAAAAATCGTAAGAAAATGCTCACTTCAAGGAGTTCTTGATTTGGCTCACGGAGTAGAATCAGTTCTGTACTCTGACTTTTCATTGACTCTATGGCACAAGCTTCCTAGAATTTTTAAACTCTAAAAACTTGCTCTACCACTATATTATCATGTCTAATAACTAAATTGACCATAAAAACGGCATGAAAATACTCACTTATATGAGTTCTTGACCTGGCTCACGGAGTAGAATCAAATCTGCACTTTGACTTTTTAATGACTCTATGGTGCAAGCTTCCTAGCATTTTTATACTCTGAAAACTTGTTCTCCTACTATATTCTCATGTCCAATAACTAATTTGACCATAAAAATGGCAAAAAAAGCTCACTTCAAGGAGTTCTTGACTTGGCTCACAGAGTAGAACTAGCTTTGCACTGTGTGTTTTTAGTGACTCTATGGTGCAAGCTTCGTAGCAGTTATATATTTTAAAAACATGTTATCCAACTATATTTGCATGTTTTATAGCTAATTTGACCATAAAAATGATAAGAAAGTGCTCACTTCAAGGACTTCTTGACCAGGCTTACATGTAAAATCTGCTATGCACTGTGAGCTTTTAGTGACTTAATGGCGCAAGCTTCCTAGCATTTTTATAGTCTAAAACATTTTCTCCAAGGAGTTCTTGACCTGGCTCAGGGAGTTGAATCAGCTCTGCACTTCGAATTTTTAGTGACTATATGGTGCAATGTTCCTTGCATTTTTATACTCTTAAAACATGTTCTCCAACTATATTATCATGTGTAACAAGCACTGGGATCTTCAGAAACAGTAGAGGATTTCCTAGGCGAAGTTTCACAAGTGGATATGGACATAGCTTTGCTTTTGAAGCAGAACTAGCAGCAGCATTCACGGCTATTGAAATTGCTCATGATAAGGGGTGGAATTCATTATTGCTAGAATCAAAATCAAAATATGTTGTATATACTTTCTACGATCCCTCTCTGAAAATTCCATGTAGGTTCTTGCCAAGATGGAGAAGAGTCAAAGACATTGCTGCATCTATGAATTTTCGTGCATCACACATCTATAGAGAGAAGAACACAATTGCAGATGCGCTATCGTTCATGGGAGGAGACTTGGATTGACATGACTCAGCTCCAAATTTTTTTCATCACCTCATGTTTAATGATATTAATTTTGAGTAATTTAGATTTAGATAATTAGCTTTCGCCATTTTGTGGCTTGCTTTCTTTTAACATCATTGTTGCTACTTTTGGTTTTTTCTTTTATATTACATCATATATTTAACTACATTATCATGTATAATTACTAATTTGACCATAAAAATTGTAAGAAAATGCTCACTTCAAGGAGTTCTTGACCTGGCTCACCGAGTAGAATCAGCTATGCACTTTGACTTTTTAGTGACCCTATGGCGAAGGCTTCCTAGCATTTTTATAGTCTGAAAACATGTTCTTCAACTATATTCTCATGTATAATAACTAATTTGACCATAAAAATGGTAAGAAAATGCTCACTTCAAGGAGTTCTTGACCTGGCTCATGGACTAGAATCAGCTCTGCACTTCAACTTTTTAGAGACTCTATGGCGCAAGGTTCCTAGCATTTTATTCACTAAAAACATGTTCTCCAACTATATTCTCATGTCTATTAACAATGTTGACAATAAAAATGGTAAGAAAATTCTCACATCTAAGCGTTCTTGACCTGGCTCACGGAGTAGAATCATCTCTGCACTTTGACTTTTTAATGAATTTATGGCGCAAGCTTCCTAGAATTTTTATACTCTGAAAATATATTCTCAAACTATATTCTCATGTTTAATAACTAATTTGACTATAAAAATGGCAAGAAAACGCTCACTTCGAGGAGTTCTTGACCTGGCTCATGGAGTAAAATCAGCTCTGCATTGTGTGTTTTTAGTGACTCTTTGGCAAAAGCTTCGTTGCAGTTATATACACTAAAAACATGTTATCCAACTGTATAATCTTGTATAATAACTAATTTGACCATCAAAATGTTAAGAAAATGCTCAATTCAAGGAGTTCTTGACCTGGCTCACAGAGTAGAATCAGCCCTGTACTTTGACTTTTTAGGACTCTATGACGCAAGCCTAGCATTTTACACTCTAAAAACATATTCTCCAACTATATTCTCATTCATTATAACTAATTTTACCCTAAAAATCATAATAAAATCCACACTTCAAGGAATTCTTGACTTGGCTCACGGAGAAGAATCAGCTCTGCTCTTTGACTTTTTAGTGACTCTATGGAGCAAGCTTCCTAGCATTTTATACTTTGAAAACATGTTGTACTAATCTCATGTCTAATAACTAATTTGACCATAAAAATGGCAAGAAAATGCTCAATTCAAGGAGTTCTTGACCTGGCTCACGGAGTTAAATCAGCTCTGTACTGTGTGTTTTTAGTGACTATATGGCACAAGCTTCGTAGAAGTTATATATACTCATGTATAATAACAAATTTGACAATCAAAATGGTTAGAAAATGCTCACTTTAGGGAGTTCTTGACCTAGAGTAGGGAGTAGAATCAGCTCTTCACTTTAACTTCTCAGTGGCTCTATGGCGCAAGCTTCCTAGCATTTTTATACTCTGAAAACATGTTCTACAACTATATTCTCATTTATAATAACTAATTTGACAATAAATATCGTAAGAAAATGCTCTCTTCCAGGAGTTATTGACTTGGCTCACGGAGTAGAATCAGCTCTGCACTTTAACTTTTCAGTGACTCTATGGTGCAAGGTTCCTAGCATTTTTATATTTTGAAAAAATGTTCTCCAGTAGTATTCTCATGTCTAATAACTAATTTGACCATAAAAATGGCAAGAAAATGCTCACTTCTATGAGTTCTTGACCTGGCTAACGAAGTAGAATCTGCTCTGCACTTTGACTTTTTAGTGACTCTATGGCGCAAGCGACCTAGCATTTTTATACTTTGAAAACATGTTCTCCAACTATATTCGCATGTCTAATAACTAATTTGGCCATAAAAATGGCAAGAAAATGCTCACTTCTATGAGTTCTTGACTTGAGTCACAGAGTAGAATCAGCTCTGAAATTTGACTTTTTAGTGACGCTATGGCGAAGGCTTCCTAGCATTTTTATACTCTGAAAATATAAACTTCAACTATATTCTGATTTATAATAACTAATTTGACCGTAAAAATAGTAAGAAAATTATCACTTCAAGGAGTTCTTGACCAGGCTCACGGAGTAGAATTAGTTCTGCACTTTGACTTTTTAGTGACTCTATAACGCAAGGTTCCTTGCATTTTTTTACTCTGGAAAAACATGTTCTCTAACTATATTCTTAAGTCTAATAACTAATTTGACTATAAAAACGGCAAGAAAATGCTCACTTCTAAGAGTTCTTGACCTGGCTCACGGAGTAGATTCTGCTCTGCACCTTATCTTTTTAGTGACTATATGGTGCAAGATACCTAGAATTTTTATACACTAGAAAAATGTTCTCCAACTATATTTTCATGTCTAATAACTAATTTGACCATAAAAATGGCAAGAAAATGCTTACTTCAAGGAGTTCTCGACCTGGCTCGCGGAGTAAAATCAGCTCTGCACTTTGACTTTTCAGTGACTCTATGGCCCAAGCTTCCTAGCACTTTTATACTCTGAAAACATGTTATCCAACTATATTGTCATGTATAATAACTAATTTGACCATAAAAATCGTATGAAAAGTCTCACTTACATGAGTTCTTGACCTGGCTCATGGAGTAGAATCAGCTCTGCACTTTAACTTTTCAGTGACTCTATGGCGCAAGGTTCCTAGCATTTTTATACTTTGAAAACATGTTCTCCAATAGTATTATCATGTCTAATAACTAATTTGACCATAAAAATGGCAAGAAAATGCTCACTTCTATGAGTTCTTGACCAGGCTAACGAAGTAGAATCAGCTCTGCATTTTGACTTTTTAGTGACTCTATGGCGCAAGCTACCTAGCATTTTAATACTTTGAAATCATGTTCTCAAACTATATTCGCATGTCTAAGAACTAATTTAGCCATAAAAATGGCAAGAAAATGCTCACTTCTATGAGTACTTAACCTGACTCATAGAGTAGAATCAGAACTCTGAACTTTGACTTTTTAGTGACGCTATGGCGAAGGCTTCCTAGCATTTTTATACTCTGAAAATATAAACTCCAACTATATTCTCATGTATAATAACTAAATTGACCATAAAAATAGTAAGAAAATTCTCACTTAAAGGAGTTCTTGACTAGGCTCACGGAGTAGAATTGGCTTTGCACTTTGACTTTTTAGTGACTCTATGACGCAAGGTTCCTTACATTTTTGTACTCTGGAAAAAATGTTCTCTAACTATATTCTTATGTCTAATAACTAATTTGACCATAAAAACGGCAAGAAAATGCTCACTTCTAAAAGTTTTTGACCTGGCTCACGGAGTAGATTTTGCTTTGCACCTTGTCTTTTTTGTGACTATATGGTGCAAGATACCTATAATTTTTATACACTAGAAAAATGTTCTCCAACTATATTCTAATGTCTAATAACTAATTTGACCATAAAAATGGCAAGAAAATGCTTACTTCAAGGAGTTCTCGACCTGGCTCGCGGAGTAAAATTCTCTCTGCACTGTGTGTTTTTAGTGACTCTATGGCGCAAACTTCGTAGCAGTTATATACTATGAAAACATGTTCTCCAACTATATACTCATGTATAATAAATAATTTAACCATCATAATGGTAAGAAAATGCTCACTTAATGTAGTTCTTGTCCTGGCTCAAGGAGTAGAATCAGCTCTTCACTTTGACTTTTCAGTGATTTGATGGCGCAAGTTTCCTAGCATTTTTATACTCTGTAAACATGTTATCAAACTATATTCTCATGTATAACAACTAATTTGACCATAAAAATCATATGAAAATTCTCACTTGCAGGAGTTCTTGACCTGGCTCACGAAGTAGAATCAACTCTGCACTTTAACTTTTCAGTGACTCTATGGCGAAAGGTTCCTAGCATTTTTATAGTCGAAAAACATGTTCTCTAACTGTATTCTCATGTCTAATAACTAATTTGACCATAAAAATGGCAAGAAAATGCTTACTTCTAGAAGTTCCTGACCTGGCTCACGGAGTCGAATCTGCTCTGCACTTTAACTTTTTAGTGACTCTATGGTGCAAGATTCCTATCAATTTTATACTCTAGAAACATGTTCTCCAGATATATTTTCATGTCTAACAACTAATTTGACCATACAAATGGCAAGAAAATGCTCATTTCAAGAGTTCTTGACTTGGCTCGCGGAGTAAAATCAGCTCTGAAATGTGTGTTTTTAGTAACTCTATGGCACAAACTTCGTTGGAGTTATATACTCTGAAAACATATTCTCCAACTATATACTTATGTATAATAACTAATTTGCACTTCAAAATGGTAAGAAAATGCTTACTTAAGGGAGTTCTTGACCTGGCTTAATGAGTAGAATCAGCTCTTCACTTTGACTTTTCAGTGACTCTATAGCGCAAGCTTCCTAGAATTTTTATACTCTAAAAACATGTTCTAAAACTATATTCACATGTATAAGAACTAATTTGACCATAAAAATCGCAAGAAAATGCTCACTTCCAGGAGTTCTTGACATAGCCCACGGAGTAGAACCAACTCTGCACTTTGACTTTTCAGTGACTATATGGCGCAAGGATCCTAGTGTTTTTATACTTTGAAAACAAGTTCTCCAACTATATTTTCATGTTTAATAACTAATTTATCATAAAACAGAGTTCTTTGAAAACATGTTCTACAACAGTATTCTCATGTCTAATAACTAATTTGACCATAAAAATGGCAAGAAAATTCTCATTCTATGAGTTCTTGACCTGCTCACGAAGTGGAATACGCTCTGCACTTTGACTTTTTAGTGACTCTATGGCGCAAGCTACATAGCATTTTTATACTTTGAAAACATGTTCTCTAACTATATTCTCATGTCTAATAACTAATTTGACCATAAAAATGGCAAGAAAATGGTCACTTCTATGAGTTCTAGACCTGGCTCACAGAGTAGAATCAGCTCTGCACTTTGATTTTTTAGTGAAGCTATGGCGAAGGCTTCCTAGCATTTTTATACTCTGAAAATATAAACTCCAACTATATTCTCCTTTATAATAACTAATTTGACCATAAAAATGGTAAGAAAATTATCACTTCAAGGAGTTCTTAAACAGGCTCACGGAGTAGAATCAGCTCTACACTTTGACTTTTTAGTGACTCTATGACGCAAGGTTCCTTCCATTTTTTGTACTCTAAAAACATTGTTCTCTAACTATATTCTTATTTCTAATAAATAATTTGACTATAAAAATGGCAAGAAAATGCTCTCTTCTAGGAGTTCTTGACCTGGCTCATGGAGTAGATTCAGCTCTGCACCTTGACTTTTTAGTGGCAATATGGCGCAAGATACCTAACATTTTTATACAATAGAAACATGTTCTCCAGTAATATTCTCATGTCTAATAACTAATTTGACCATAAAAATGGTAAGAAAATGCTTACTTGAAGGAGTTCTTGACCTGGCTCGTGGAGTAAGATCAGCTCTGCACTGTGTGTTTTTAGTAACTCTATGGCGGAAACTTCGTTGGAGTTATATACTCTGAAAACATGTTCTCCAACTATATACTCATGTATAATAACTAATTTGACCATCAAAATGGTAAGATAATGCTCACTTAAGGGAGTTCTTGACCTGGCCTAGGGAGTAGAATCAGCTCTTCAATTTGATTTTTCAGGGACTATGGCGCAAGCTTCCTAGCTTTTTTATACTCTGAAAATATGTTCTACAACTATATTCTCATGTATAAAAACTAATTTGACCATAAAAATCGTTAGAAAATGCTCGCTTCCATGAGTTCTTGACCTGGCTCACGGAGTAGAATCAGCTCTGCACTTTCACTTTTCAGTGACTCTATGGCGCAAAGTTCCTAGCATTTTTATACTTTGAAAACATGTTCTCCAACTATATTCACATGTTTAATAACTAATTTGATCATAAAAATGGCTAGAAAACACTCACTTCTATATGTTCTTGACCTGACTCACGGAGTAGAATCAGCTCTGCACTTTGAATTTTAGTGTCTCTATAGTGCAAGCTTCCAAGCATTTTTACACACTGAAAACATGTTCTCCAACTATATTCTCAAGTCTGATAACTAATTTGACCATAAAAATGGCAAGAAAATGCTCACTTCTATGAGTTCTTGACCTGACTCACATAGTAGAATCAACTCTGCACTTTGACTTTTTAGTGACGTAATGGCGAAGACTTCCTAGCATTTTTATACTCTAAAAATTAACCTCCAACTATGTTCTAATATATAATAACTAATTTGACCATAAAAATGGAAAGAAAACTCTCACTTCAAGGAGTTCTTGACATGACTCACGGAGTAGAATCATCTCTGCACTTAGTAATCTATGACGCAAGGTTCCTTGCATTTTTGTACTATAAAAAAACATGTTTTCCAACCATATTCTTATGTCTAATAACTAATTTGACCATGAAAATGCAAGAAAATGCTCACTTCTAGGAGTTCTTGACCTGGCTCACGGAGTAGAATTACCTCTGCGCTTTGAATTTTTAGTGACTATATGGCGCAAGATTCCTATCATTTTTGTACACTAGAAACATGTTCTACAACTATATTCCCATGTCTAATAACTAATTTGACCATAAAAATGGCAAGAAAATGCTCACTTCATGGAGTTCTTCACTAGCTTGCGGAGTAAAATAAGCTATGCAATGTGTGTTTTTAGTGACTCTATGATGCAAACTTTGTAGGAGTTATATACTCTGTAAACATGTTCTCCATCTATATACTCATGTATATTAAATAATTTGACCATCAAAATGGTAAGAAAATGATCACTTAAGGAAGTTCTTGTCCTGGCTAGGGAGTAGAATCAGCTCTGCACTTTGACTTTTCAGTGACTCTATGGCGCAAGCTTCCCAACATTTTTATACTCTGAAAAAAAGTTCTCCAACTATATTATCATGTATAATAACTAATTTAACCATAAGAATCGTAAGAAAATGCTCACTTCCAAGAGTTCTTGACTTGGCTCACGGAGTATAATCAGCTCTGCTCTATGACTTTTCAGTGTCTCTGTGGCGCAAGGTTCCTAGCATTTTTATACTTTGAAAACATGTTTTCTAATTATATTCTCATGTTTAATAACTAATTTGACCATAAAAATGCCAAGAAAATGGTCACTTCTATGAGTTCTTGACTTGGCTCACGGAGTAGAATCAGCTCTGCACTTTGACTTTTTTGTGACTCTATGACGCAAGCTTCTTAGCATTTTTATACTTTGAAAAGATGTTCTCCAAATATATTCTCATGTCTAATAAATAATTTGACCATAAAAATGGCAAGAAAATGCTCACTTCTATGAGTTCTTGACTTGGGTCACAGAGTAGAATCAGCTCTTCACTTTGACTTTTTAGTCACGATATGGCGAAGGCCACCTAGCATTTTTATACTCTGAAAAAATAACCTCCAACCATATTCTCATACATAATAACTAATTTGACTATAAAAATGGTAAGAAAATTCTCACTTTAAGGAGTTCTTGACCTGGCTCACGAAGTAGAATCAGCTCTGCCCTTTGACATTTTAGTGACTATATGACGCAAGGTTCCTTGCATTTTTGTACTCTGAAAAAATTTTTTCTCCAACTATATTCTTATGTCTAATAAATAATTTGACCATAAAAATGGCAAAAAAAAATGCTCACTTCTGGGAGTTCTTGAACTAGCTCAAGGAGTAGAATAAGCTAAGCCCTTTGACTTTTTAGTGACTATATTGTGCAAGATTCCTATCATTTTATACTCTAGAGACATGTTCTCCGACTATATTCTCATGTCTAATAACTAATTTGACTATAAAAATGGCAAGAAAATGCTCATTTCTAGTAGTTCTTGACCTGGTTCGCAGAGTAAAATCAGCTATGCACTGTATGTTTTTAGTGACTCTATGGGCAAACATCGTAGCAGTTATATACTTTGAAAACATCTTAATCAACTATATACTCATGTATAATGACTAATTTGACCATCAAATGGTAAGAAAATGCTCACCTAAGCGAGTTCTTGACCTGGCTCAGGGAGTAGAATCAGCTCTACACTTTGACTTTACAGTGACTCTATGGCGCAAGCTTCCTAGCATTTTTATACTCTAAAAACATGTTCCCCAACTATATTCACGTGTATAATAAATAATTTGACCATAAAAGTCGTAAGAAAATGCTCACTTCCATAAGTTCTTGACCTGGCTCACGGAGTAGAATCAACTCAGCACTTTGATATTTCAATTACACTGTGGTGCAAGGTTCCTAGCATTTTTATACTCTGAAAACATGTTCTCCAACTATATTATCATGTCTAATAACTAATATGCCCATAAAAATGATAAGAAAATGCTCACTTCTAGTAGTTCTTGACCTGGCTATTGGAGTAGAATCAACTCTGCACTTTAACTTTTTAGTAATGGCACAAGATTCCTATCATTTTTATACTCTAGAAAAATGTTCTCCGACTATATTCTCATGTCTAATAACTAATTTGACTATAAAAATGGCAAGAAAATGCTCATTTCAAGGAGTTCTTGACCTGGTTCGCAGAGTAAAATCAGCTATGCACTCTATGTTTTTAGTGACTCTATGCGCAAACATCGTAGTAGTTATATACTCTGAAAACATCTTAATCAACTATATACTCATGTATAATGACTAATTTGACCATCAAAATGGTAAGAAAATGCTCACCTAAGGGAGTTCTTGACCTGGCTCAGGGAGTAGAATCAGCTCTACACTTTGACTTTATAGTGACTCTATGGCACTAGCTTCCTAGCATTTTTATACTCTGAAAACATGTTCCCCAACTATATTCACGTGTATAATAACTAATTTGACCATAAAATCGTAAGAAAATGCTTACTTCCATGAGTTCTTGACCTGGCTCACGGAGTAGAATCAACTCAACACTTTGATATTTCAGTTACACTATGGTGCAAGGTTCCTAGCATTTTTACACTCTGAAAACATGTTCTCCAACTATATTATCATGTCTAATAACTAATATGACCATAAAAATGATAAGAAAATGCTCACTTCTAGTAGTTCTTGACCTGGCTATTGGAGTAGAATCAGCTCTGCACTTTGACTTTTTAGTGATGGCACAAGATTCCTATCATTTTTATACTCTAGAAACATGTTCTCCAACTATATCCTCATATCTAATAACTAATTTGATCATAAAAATGGCAAGAAAATGCTCACTTCTAAGAGTTCTTGACCTGGCTCATGGAGTCGAATCATCTCTGCACCTTGACTTTTTAGTGACTATATGGCGCAAGATACCTATCATTTTTATACTCTATAAACATGTTCTCCAACTATATTCTCATGTCTAATAACTAATTTGACCACAAAAATGGCAAGAAAATGCTCAATTCAAGGAGTTCTTGACATGGCTCGCGGAGTAAAATCAGCTCTGCACTTGTGTTTTTAGTGACTCTATGGCGCAAATTTTGTAGCAGGTATATACTCTGTAAACATGTTCTCCAACTATATACTCATGTATAATAAATAATTCGACCATCAAAATGGCTAGAAAATGCTCACTTAAGGAAGTTCTTATCCTGGCTCAGGGAGTAGAATCAGCTCTGCACTATGACTTTTCAGTGACCCTATGGCGCAAACTTCCTAGCATTTTCATACTATGAAAACATGTTATCTAACTATATTCTCATGTATAATGACTAATTTGACCATAAATATCGTAAGAAAATGCTCACATAAGGGAGTTCTTAACCTGGATCAGGGAGAAGAATCAGCTTAGCACTTTGACTTTTTAGTGACTCTATGGCGCAAGCTTCCTAGCATTTTTATACTTTGAAAACATGTTCTCCAACTATATCACATGTATAATAACTAATTTCACCATAAAAATCGTAAGAAAATGCTCATTTCCAGGAGTTCTTAACCTGGCTCACGGAGTAGAAACAACTTTGCACTTTGATATTTCTGCGACTCTATGGCGCAAGGTTCCTAGCATTTTTATACTCTGAAAACATGTTCTCTGACTATATTATCGTATCTAATAACTAATATGACCATAAAAATGATAAGAAAATGCTCACTTCTATGAGTTCTTGACTAGGCTAATGGAGTAGAATTAACTATACACTTTGACTTTTTAGTGATGGCCCAAGATTCATATAATTTTTATACTCTAGAAACATGTTCTCCGACTATATTCTCATGTCTAATAACTAATTTGAGCATAAAAATGGTAAGAAAATGCTCACTTCAAGGAGTTCTTGACTTGGCTCGCAGAGTAAAATCAACTATGCACTATGTGTTTTTAGTGACTCTATGGCGCAAACTTTGTAGCAGTTATATACTCTAAAAAATATTCTCCACCTATATACTCATGACTAATAACTAATTTGACCATCAAAATGGTAAGAAAATGCTCACTTAAGGGAGTTCTTGCATTTTTGTACTTTGAAAAAACATGTTCTCCAACTATATTCTTATGTCTAATAACTAATTTGACCATAAAAATGGCAGGAAAATGCTCACTTCTAGGAGTTCTTGACCTGGCTCACAAAGTAGAATCACATCTGCACTTTGACTTTTTAGTGACGCTATGGAGAAGGCTTCCTAGCATTTTTATACACTTAAAAAATAACCTCCAAAATTATTCTCATATATAATAAATAATTTGACCATAAAAATGGTAAGAAAATTCTCACTTCAAGTAGTTCTTGACCCTGCTCACGTAGTAGAATCATCTCTGCACAGTATGTTTTTAGTGACTCTATGGCGCGAACATCGTAGTAGTTATATACTCTAAAAACATGTTCTCCAACTATATACTCATGTATAATGACTAATTTGACCATTAGAATGGTAAGAAAATACTCACTTAAGGGAGTTCTTGACTATAAAAATCATATGAAAATGCTAACTTCCATGAGTTCTTGACCTGGCTCACGAAGTAGAATCAGCTCTGCACTTTGACTTTTCAGTGACTCTATGGCGCATGGTTCCTAGCATTTTTATACTCTAAAAACATGTTCTTCAACTATATTCTCATCTCTAATAACTAATTTGACCATAAAAATGGCAAGAAAATGCTCACTTCTATGAGTTCTTGACCTGGCTCACGTAGTTAAACCAGCTCAGCACTTTGCCTTTTCAGTGACTCTATGGCACAAGTTTCCTAGCATTTTTATACTGTGAAAACATGTTCTCCAACTATATTCTCATGTATAATAACTAATTTGACAATAAAAATCATTAGAAAATGCTTACTTTAAGGAGTTCTAGACCTGGCTAACGAAGTAGAATAAGCTCTGCACTTAGACTTTTTAGTGACTCTATGGCGCAAGCTTACTAGCATTTTTATACACTGAAAACATGTTCTCCAACTATATTCTCATGTATAATAATTAATTTGACCATAAAAATCGTAAGGAAATGCTCACTTCCTGGAGTTCTTGTCCTGGCTCACGGAATTGAATCAGCATTGCACTTTGACTTTTTAGTGACTCTATGACGCAAGGTTCCATGCATTTTTGTACTAAAAAGAAATTATGTTCTACAACTATATTTTCATGTCTTATAACTAATTTGACCATAAAAATGGCATGAAAATGCTCAGTTCTAGTAGTTTTTGACCTGGCTCACGGAGTAGAATCAGCTCTGCACTTTGACTTTTTAGTGACTATATAGCGCAAGATTTATATCATTTTTATACTCTAGAAACATGTTCTCCAACAATATTATCATGTATAATAACTAATTTTACCATAAAAATGGCAAGAAAATGCTCACTTCAAGGAGTTATTGACCTGGCTCACGGAGTAAAATCAGCTCTGCACTGTGTGTTTTTAGTGACTCTATGACACAAACTTTGTTGCAGTTTTATACTCTGAAAACATGCCCTCCAACTATATACTCATGTAAAATAACAAATTTGTTCATCAAAATGGTAAGAAAATGTTAATTTAAGGGAGTTTTTGACCTGGCATGGGGAGTAAAATCAGCTCTACACTTTGACTTTTCAGTGACTCTATGGTGCAAGCTTCCTAGAATTTTTATACAATGAAAACAAATTCTCAAACTATATTCTAATGTATAATAACTAATTTGACCATAAAAATCGTAAGAAAATGCTCACTTCGAGGAGTTCTTGACCTGACTCACGAAGTAGAATCAGCTCTACACTTTGACTTTACAGTGACTCTATGGCGCATGGTTCCTAGCTTTTTTATGCTCTAAAAATATATTCTTCAAATATATTCTCATGTCTAATAACTAATTTGACCATAAAAATGGAATGAAAATGCTCACTTCTATGAGTTATTGACCTGGCTCACGGAGTTGAATCAGCTCTGCACTTTGACTTTTAAGTGACTCAATGGAGCAAGCTTCCTAGCATTTTTATACTCTAAAAACATGTTCTCCAACTATATTCTCATGTATAATAACTAATTTAACCATAAAAATTGTAAGAAAATACTCACTTTCAGGAGTTCTTGACCTGGCTCATGGAGTAGAATCAGCTTTGCACTTTGACTTTTCAGTGACTCTATGGCGCAAGCTTCCTAGCATTTTTATACTCTAAAATCATGTTCTCCAACTATATTCTCATGTATAATAACTAATTTAACCATAAAAAACGTAAGAAAATGCTCACTTTCAGGAGTTCTTGACTTGGCTCACGGAGTAGAATCAACTTTGCACTTTGACTTTTCAGTGACTCTATGGCGCAAGCTTCCTAGTATTTTTATACTCTTAAAACATGTTCTCCAACTATATTCTCATGTATAATAACAAATTTTTCCATAAAAATTGTAAGAAAATGCTCACTTCCAGGAGTTCTTTGCCTGGCTCACGGAGTTGAATCAGCTCTGCACTTTGACTTTTTACTAACTCTATGACTCAAGGTTCCTTGCATTTTGTACTCTAAAAAATATTTTCTCCAACTATAATATCATGTCTTATAACTAATTTGACCAAAAAAATGGCATGAAAATGCTCAGTTCTAGGAGTTCTAGACCTGGCTCACGGAGTAGAATCAGCTCTGCACTTTGACTTTTTAGTGACTATATGGCGCAAGATTTCTATCATTTTTATACTCTATAAACATGTTCTCCAACTATATTGTCATGTATAATAACTAATTTAACCTTAAAAATGGCAAGAAAATGTTCACTTCAAAGAGTTCTTGACCTAGCTCGCGGAATAAAATGCATTGTGTGTTTTTAGTGACTCTATGGCGCAAACTTCGTTGCAGTTATATACTCTGAAAACATATCCTCCTACTATATACTCATGTATAATAACTGATTTGACCATCAAAATGGTAAAAAATGCTCATTTAAGGGAGTTCTTGACCTGGCTTAGGGAGTAGAATAAACTCTGCATTTTGACTTTTTAGTGACTCTATGGCGCAAGCTTCCTAGCATTTTATTCTCTGAAACATGTTCTCCAACTATATTCTCATGTAAAATAACTAATTTAACCATAAAAATCGTAAGAAAATGCTCACTTTCAGGATTTCTTGACGTGGATCAAGGAGTAGAATCAGCTCTGCACTTTGACTTTTCAGTGATTCTATGGCGTAGGCTTCCTAGAATTTTTGTACTCTTAAAACATGTTCTCCAACTATATTCTCATGTATAATAACAAATTTGACCATAAGAATCGTAAGAAAATGCTCACTTCTAGGAGTTCTTGACCTGGCTCACGGAGTAGAATCAGCTCTGCACTTTGACTTTTTACTGACTCTATGACTCAAGGTTCTTTGTATTTTGTACTCTAAAAAATATGTTCTCCAACTTTATTATCATGTCTTATAACTAATTTGACCAGATAAATGGCATGAAAATGTTTAGTTCTAGGAGTTCTTGACCTGGCTCACGGAGTAGAATCAGCTCTGCACTTTGACTTTTTAGTGACTATATGGTGCAAGATTTCTATCATTTTTATACTCTAGAAACATCTTCTCCAACTATATTATCATTTATAATAACTAATTTAACCATAAAACGGCAAGAAAATGTTCACTTCAAGGAGTTCTTGACCAGACTCACGGAATAAAATCAGCTCTGCATGGTGTGTTTTTAGTGACTCTATGGCGCAAACTTTGTTGCAGTTATATACTCTGAAAACATGTCCTCCAACTATATACTCATGTATAATAACTAATTTGACCATCAAAATGGTAAGAAAATGCTCATTTAAGGGAGTTCTTGACCTGACTTAAGGAGTAGAATCAACTCTGCATTTTGACTTTTCAGTGACTCTATGGCACAAGCTTCCTAGCATTTTATACACTGAAAACATGTTCTCCAACTATATTCTCACGTATAATAACTAATTTGATTATAAAAATCGTAAGAAAATGCTCACTTCCAGGAGTTCTTGACTTGGATCACGGAGTAGAATCAGCTCTGCACTTTGACTTTTCTGTGACTCTATGGCGCAAGCTTCCTAGCATTTTTATACCCTGAAAACATGTTCTACAACTATATTCTCATGTATAAAAACTAATTTGACCATAAAAATTGTAAGAAAATGCTCACTTCCAGGAGTTCTTGACCTGGCTCATGGAGTAGAATCAGCTCTGCACAATGACTTTTCAGTGACTCTATGGCGCATGATTCCTAGCATTTTTATACTCTGAAAACATGTTATTCAACTATATTCTCATGTGTACTAACTAATTTGACCATAAAAATGGCAAGAAAATGCTCACTTCTATGAGTTCTTGACCTGGCTCACGGAGTTGAATCAGCTCTGCACTTTGACTTTTCAGTGACTCTATGGCGCAAGATTCCTAGCATTTTTATACTCTTAAAACATATTCTCCAACTATATTCTCATGTATAATAACTAATTTGACCATAAAAATCGTAACAAAATGCTCACTTCCCGGAGTTCTTGACCTGGCTCACGGAGTAGAATCAGCTCTGCACTTTGACTTTATACTGAGTTTATGATGCAAGGTTCCTGGCATTTTTTACTCTAAAAAATACGTTCTCCAACTATATTATCATGTCTAATAACTAGTTTGACCAAAAAATGGCATGAAAATGCTCAGTTCTAGGAGTTCTTGACCTGGATCACGGAGTAGAATCAGCTTTGCACTTTGACTTTTTAGTGACTATATGGCGCTAGATTTCTATGATTTTTATACTCTAGAAACATGTTCTCCAACTATAATATCATGTATAATAACTAATTTGACCATATAAATAGCAAGAAAATACTCACTTCAAGGAGTTCTTGACGTAGCTCGCGGAGTAAAATCAGCTCTGCACTGTGTGTTTTCAGTGACTCTATGGCACAAACTTTGTTGTAGTTATATACTTTAAAAACATGACCTCCAACTATATACTCATGTATAATAACAAATTTGATCACCAAAATGGTAAGAAAATACTAATTTAAGGGAGTTCTTGACCTGGCTTAGGGAGTAGAATCAACTCTGCAATTTGACTTTTCTGTGACTCTATGGCGCAAGCTTCCTAGCATTTTTATACTCTGAAAACAAGTTATCCAACTATATTCTCATGTATATAAACTAATTTGACCATAAAAATTGTAAGAAAATGCTCACTTCCAGGAGTTCTTGACCTGGCTCACGGAGTAGAATCAGCTCTACACAATAACTTTTCAGTGACTCTATGGCGCATGATTCCTAGCATTTTTATACTCTGAAAACATGTTCTTCAACTATATTTTCATGTGTAATAACTAATTTGACCATAAAAATGGCAAGAAAATGCTCACTTCTATGAGTTCTTGACCTGACTCACAGAGTTGAATCAGCTCTGCACTTTGACTTTTCAGTGACTCTATGGCGCAAGCTTCCTAGCATTTTTATACTCTTAAAGCATGTTCTCCAACTGTATTCACATCTATAATAACTAATTTGACCATAAAAATCGTAAGAAAATGCTCACTTCCAAGAGTTCTTGACATGGCTCACGGAGTAGAATCGGCTCAGCACATTGACTTTTTACTGACTCTATGACGCAAGTTTCCTTGCATTTTGTACTCTAAAAAATATGTTCTCCAACAATATTATCATGTCTAATAACTAATTTGACCAAAAAATGGTATGAAAATGCTCAGTTCTAGAATCAGCTCCGTACTTTGACTTTTTAGTGACTATATGGCGCAAGATTAATATCATTTTTATACTCTAGAAACATGTTCTCCAACTAAATTATCATGTATAATAACTAATTAAACCATAAAAATGGCAAGAAAATGCTCACTTCAAGGAGTTCTTGACCTGGCTCGTGGAATAAAATCAGCTCTGCACTGTGTGTTTTTAGTGACTCTATGGCGCAAACTTCGTTGCAGTTATATACTCTGAAATCATGTCCTCCAACTATATACTCATGTATAATAACTAATTTGACCATCAAAATGGTAAGAAAATGCTCATTTAATGTAGTTCCTGACCTGGCTTAGGGAGTAGAATCATTCTGCATTTTGACTTTTCAGTGACTCTATGGCGCAAGCTTCCTAGCATTTTATACTCTTAAAACATGTTCTCCAATTATATTCTCATGTATAATAACTAATTTGACCATAAAAATCGTAAGAAAATGCTCACTTCCAGGAGTTCTTGACCTGACTCACGGAGTAGAATCAGCTCTGCACTTTGACTTTTTACCGACTCTATGACGCAAGGTTCCTTGCATTTTTTACTCTAATGAATATGTTCTCCAACTATATTATCATATCTTATAACTATTTTGACCAAAAATGGCATGAAAATGCTCAGTTCTAGGAATTCTTGACCTGGCTCACGGAGTATAATCAGCTCTGCACTTTGACTTTTTAGTAACTATATGGCGCAAGATTTCTATCATTTTTATACTCTAGAAACATGTTGTCCAATTATATTATCATGTATAGTAACTAATTTGACCATATAAATAGGAAGAAAATGCTTACTTCAAGGAGTTCTTGACCTGGCTCGCGGAGTAAAATCAGCTCTGCACTGTGTGTTTTTAGTGACTCTATGGCGCAAACTTTGTTGCAGTTATATACAATAAAAACATGTCCTCCAACTATATACTCATGTATAATAACAAATTTGACCATCAAAATGGTAAGAAAATACTAATTTAAGGGAGTTCTTGACCTGACTTAGGGAGTAGAATCAGCTCTGCACTTTGACTTTTCTATGACTCTATGGCACAAGCTTCCTAGCATTTTTATACTCTAAAAATAAGTTCTTCAACTATATTCTCATGTATAAAAACTAAATTGACCATAAAAATTGTATGAAAATGCTCACTTCCAGGAGTTCTTGACCTGGCTCACGGAGTAGAATCAGCTCCGCACAATGACTTTTCAGTGACTCTATGGCTCATGATTCCTAGCATTTTTATACTTTGAAAACATGTTCTTCAACTATATTCTCATGTGTAATAACTAATTTGACCATAAAAATGGCAAGAAAATGCTCACTTCTATGAGTTATTGACCTGACTCACGGAGTTGAATCAGCTCTTCACTTTGACTTTTCAGTGACTCTATGGCGCAAGCTTCCTAGCATTTTTATACTCTGTAAACATGTTCTCCAACTATATTCTCATGTATAATAACTAATTTGACCATAAAAATCGTAAGAAAATGCTCACTTCCAAGAGTTCTTGACATGACTCACGGAGTAGAATCAGCTCAGCACTTTGACTTTTTACTGACTCTATGACGCAAGGTTCCTTGCATTTTGTACTCTAAAAAATATGTTCTCCAACTATATTATCATGTCTTATAACTAATTTGACCAAAAAATGGTATGAAAATGCTCAGTTCTAGGAGTTCTTGTCCTGACTCATGGAGTAGAATCAGCTCCGCACTTTGACTTTTTAGTGACTATATGGCGCAAGATTTATATCATTTTTATACTCTAGAAACATGTTCTCCAGCTAAATTATCATGTATAATAACTAATTAAACCATAAAAATGGCAAGAAAATGCTCACTTCAAGGAGTTCTTGACCAGGCTCGTGGAATAAAATCAGCTCTGCACTGTGTGTTTTTAGTGACTCTATGTCGCAAACTTCGTTTCAGTTATATACTCTGAAATCATGTCCTTCAACTATATACTCATGTATAATAACTAATTTGACCATCAAAATGGTAATAAAATACTAATTTAAGGGAGTTCTTGACCTGGATTAGGGAGTAGAATCTGCTCTGCAATTTGACTTTTCTGTGACTCTATGGCGTAAGCTTCCTAGCATTTTTATACTCTGAAAACAAGTTCTCCAACTATATTCTCATGTATAAAAACTAATTTGACCATAAAAATTGTAAGAAAATGCTCACTTCCAGGAGTTCTTGACCTGGCTCACGGAGTAGAATCAGCTCTACACAATGACTTTTCAGTGACTCTATGGCGCATGATTCCTAGCATTTTTATACTCTGAAAACATGTTCTTCAACTATATTCTCATGTGTAATAACTAATTTGACCATAAAAATGGCAAGAAAATGCTTACTTCTATGAGTTCTTGACCTGACTCACGGAGTTGAATCAGCTCTGCACTTTGACTTTTCAGTGACTCTATGGCGCAAGCTTCCTAGCATTTTTATACTCTGTAAACATGTTATCCAACTATATTCTCATGTATAATAACTAATTTGACCATAAAAATCACAAGAAAATGCTCACTTTCAGGAGTTCTTGACCTGACTCACGGAGTAGAATAAACTTTGCACTTTGAATTTTCAGTGACTCTATGGCGCAAGCTTCCTAGCATTTTTATACTCTTAAAGCATGTTCTCCAACTATATTCACATCTATAATAACTAATTTGACCATAAAAATCGTAAAAAAATGCTCACTTCCAAGAGTTCTTGACATGGCTCATGGAGTAGAATCAGCTCAGTACTTTGACTTTTTACTGACTCTATGACGCAAGGTTCCTTGCATTTTGTACTCTAAAAAATATGTTCTCCAACTATATTATCATGTCTTATAACTAATTTGACCAAAAAATGGTATGAAAATGCTCAGTTCTAGGAGTTCTTGTCCTGACTCACGGAGTAGAATCAGCTTCGCACTTTGACTTTTTAGTGACTATATGGCGCAAGATTTATATCATTTTTATACTCTAGAAACATGTTCTCCAACTAAATTATCATGTATAATAACTAATTAAACCATAAAAATGGCAAGAAAATGCTCACTTCAAGGAGTTCTTGACCTGGCTCGTGGAATAAAATCAGCTCTGCACTGTGTTTTTTTAGTGACTCTATGGTGTAAACTTCGTTGCAGTTATATACTCTGAAATCATGTCCTCCATCTATATACTCATGTATAATAACTAATTTGACCATCAAAATGGTAAGAAAATGCTCATTTAATTGTGTACTTGACCTGGCTTAGGGAGTAGAATAATTCTGCATTTTGACTTTTCAGTGACTCTATGGCGCAAGCTTCCTAGCATTTTATACTTTGAAAACATGTTCTCCAACTATATTCTCTTATATAATAACTAATTTGACCATAAAAATCGTATGAAAATGCTCACTTCCAGGAGTTCTTGACCTGACTCACGGAGTAGAATCAGCTCTGCACTTTGACTTTTTACCGCCTCTATGACGCAAGGTTCCTTGCATTTTTTACTCTAAAAAATATGTTCTCCAACTATATTATCATATTTTATAACAATTTTGACCAAAAAATGGCATGAAAATGCTCAGTTCTAGGAATTCTTGACCTGGCTCACGGAGTATAATCAGCTCTGCACTTTGACTTTTTTGTGACTATATGGCGCAAGATTTCTATCTTTTTTATACTCTAGAAACATGTTGTCCAACTATATTATCATGTATAATAACTAATTTGACCATATAAATAGGAAGAAAATGCTCACTTCAAGGAGTTCTTGACCTGGCTCGCGGAGTAAAATCAGCTCTGCACTGTGTGTTTTTAGTGACTCTATGGCACAATCTTTGTTGCAGTTATATACAATAAAAACATGTCCTCCAACTATATACTCATGTATAATAACAAATTTGACCATCAAAATGGTAAGAAAATACTAATTTAAGGGAGTTCATGACCTGGCTTAGGGAGTAGAATCTACTCTGGACTTTGACTTTTCTATGACTCTATGGCGCAAGCTTCCTAGCATTTTTATACTCTAAAAATAAGTTCTCCAACTATATTCTCATGTATTAAAACTAAATTGACCATAAAAATTGTATGAAAATGCTCATTTCCAGGAGTTCTTGACCTGGCTCACGGAGTAGAATTTGCTCTGCACAATGACTTTTCAGTGACTCTATGGCTCATGATTACTAGCTTTTTTATACTCTAAAAACATGTTCTTCAACTATATTATCATGTCTAATAACTAATTTGACCATAAAAATGGCAAGAAAATGCTCACTTCTATGAGTTCTTGACCTGGCTCACGGAGTTGAATCAGCTCTGCACTTTGACTTTTCAGTGACTCTATGGCGCAAGCTTCCTAGCATTTTTATCCTCTGTAAACATGTTCTCCAACTATATTCTATTGTATAATAACTAATTTGAAAATAAAAATCGTAAGAAAATGCTCACTTTCAGGAGTTCTTGACCTGGCTCACGGAGTAGAATCAACTTTGCACTTTGACTTTTCAGTGACTCTATGGCGCAAGCTTCCTAGCATTTTTATACTCTTAAACATGTTCTCCAACTATATTCTCATCTATAATAACTAATTTGACCATAAAAATCGTAAGAAAATGGTCACTTCCAGGAGTTCTTGACCTGACTCACGGAGTAGAATCACCTCTGCCCTTTAACTTTTTACCGACTCTATGACGCAAGGTTCCTTGCATTTTTTACTCTAAAAAATATGTTCTCCAACTATATTATCATATCTTATAACTAATTTGACCAAAAAATGGCATGAAAATGCTTAGTTCTAGGAGTTCTTGACCTGGCTCACGGAGTAGAATCAGCTCTGCACTTTGACTTTTTGGTGACTATATCCCGCAAGATTTCTACCGTTTTTATACTCTAGAAACATGTTCTCCAACTATATTATCATGTATAATAACTAATTTGACCATATAAATAGGAAGAAAATGCTCACTTCAAGGAGTTCTTGACCTGGCTAGCGGAGTAAAATCAGCTCTGCACTGTGTGTTTTTAGTGACTCTATGGCGCAAACTTTGTTGCAGTTATATACTCTGAAAACATGTCCTCCAACTATATACTCAAGTATAATAACTAATTTGACCATCAAAATGGTTAGAAAATGCTCATTTAATGGAGTTCTTGACCTGGCTTAGGGAGTAGAATCAGCTCTGCATTTTGACTTTTCAGTGACTCTATAGCGCAAGCTTCCTAGCATTTTATACTCTAAAAACATGTTCTCCAACAGTATTCTCATGTATAATAACTAATTTGACCATAAAAATCGTATGAAAATGCTCACTTCGAGGAGTTCTTGACCTGACTTACGGAGTAGAATCAGCTCTGCACTTTGACTTTTTACCAACTCTATGACGCAAGGTTCGTTGCATGTTTTACTCTAAAAAATATGTTCTCCAACTATATTATCATATCTTATAACTAATTTGACCAAAAAATGACATGAAAATTCTCAGTTCTAGGAGTTCTTGACCTGGCTCACAAGAGTAGAATCAGCTCTGCACTTTGACTTTTTAGTGACTATATGGCGCAAGATTTCTATCATTTTTATACTCTAGAAACATGTTCTCCAACTATATTATCATGTATAATAACTAATTTGACCATATAAATAGGAAGAAAATGCTCACTTCAAGGAGTTCTTGACCTGACATGCGAAGTAAAATCAGCTCTGCACTGTGTGTTTTTAGTGACTCTATGGCGCAAACTTTGTTGCAGTTATATACTATGAAAACATGTCCTCCATCTATATACTCATGTATAATAATAAATTTGACCATCAAAATGGTATGAAAATACTAATTTAAGGGAGTTCTTGTCCTAGCTTAGGGAGTAGAATCAGCTCTGCACTTTGACTTTTCTGTAACTCTATGGCGCAAGCTTCCAAGCATTTTTATACTATGAAAAAAAGTTCTCCAACTATATTCTCATGTATAAAAACTAATTTAACCATAATTCTACTCCCTAACCAGGTCAAGAACTCCTTGAAGTGAGCATTTTCTTGCCATTTTTATGGTCAAATTAGTTATTAGACACGGGAATATAGTTGGAGATCATGTTTTTATTACTATAAAAATACTAGGAAGCTTTCGACATTGAGTAACTAAAAGCTCACAGTGCATAGTTGATTCTACTCTGCAATCCTGGTCAAATTAGTCAAATGTGAATATAGTTGGATAACATGTTTTTATAGTATATAAATACTACGAAGCTTGCACCATAGAGTCACTAAAAACTCACAGTGCAGAGCTAATTCTACTCTGTGAGCCAGGTCAAGAACTCCTTGAAGCGAGCAATTTCTTGCCATTTTTATGGTCAAATTAGTTATTAGAAATGAGAATATAGTTTGAGAACATGTTTTCGGAGTATATAAAAATGTTAGGATGCTCGAGCCATTGAATCACTAAAAAGTCAAAGTGTAGAGATGATTCTAATCCATGAGTCAGGTCAAGAACACCTAGATGTGATCATTTTCTTATTATTTTTATTGTCAACTTATTATTATACATTAAAATATAGTTGTAGAATATGTTTTCAAGTATATAAATGCTAGGAATCCTGCGCCATAGAGTCTCTAAAAAGTTATAGTGCAGAGCTGATTCTATTCCGTGAGTCAGGTCAAGAACTCCTTGAAGTGAGCATTTTCTTGACATTTTTATGGTCAAATAAGTTATCAGACATAAGAATATAGTTGGAGAATATATTTTTAGAGTGTAAAATGCTAGGAAGTTTGCGCCATAGAGTCACTGAAAAGTCAAAGTGCAGAGTTGATTCTACACCGTGATACTGGTCAAGAACTCCTCGAAGTGAGCATTTTCTTACAATTTTTATGGTCAAATTAATTATATTACAAGAGAATATAGTTGGAAAACATGTTTTCAGAGTTCAAAATGCTAGGAACCTTGCGCCATAGAGTCACTAAAAAGTCAAAGTGCAGAGTTGATTCTACTCCTTGAGCCAGGTCAAGATCTCCTTGAAGTGAGAATTTTCTTGCCATTTTTATGGTCAAATTAGTTATTAGACATGGGAATATAGTTTGAGAACATGTTTTTATTACTATAAAAATACTAGGAAGCTTGCGACATTGAGTCACTAAAAGCTCACAGTGCATAGCTTATTCTACCCTGCAATCCCGGTCAAATTAGTTGTTAAAAATGCGAATATAGTTGGATAACATGTTTTTATAGTATATAAATGCTACGAAGCTTGCACCATAGAATCACTAAAACTCACAGTACAGAGTTAATTCTTCTCTATGAGTCAGGTCAAGAACTCCTTGAAGTGAGCAATTTCTTGCCATTTTTATGGTCAAATTAATTATTAGACATGAGAATATAGTTGGAGAACATGTTTTTGGAGTATAAAAATGCTAGGATGCTCGAGCCATTGTGTCACTAAAAAGTCAAAGTGTAGAGACGATTCTAATTCGTGAGTCAGGTAGAGAACACCTAGATGTGATCATTTTCTTACCATTTTTATTGTCAACTAAGTTATTTTACATTAGAATATAGTTGGAGAATATGTTTTTAAGTATATAAATGCTAGGAATCCTGCGCCATAGAGTCACTAAAAAGTTAAAGTGCAGAGCTGATTCTATTCCGTGAGTCAGGTCAAGAACTCCTTGAAGTGATCATTTTCTTGATACTTTTATTGTCAAATAAGTTATCAGACATAAGAATATAGTTGGAGAATAAATTTTTAGAGTGTAAAAATGCTTGGAAGTGTGCGCCATAGAGTCACAGAAAAGTCAAAGTGAAGAGTTGATTCTACCCCGTGAGACTAGTCAAGAACTCCTTGAAGTGAGCCTTTTCTTACAATTTTTATGGACAAATTAATTATATTACAAGAGAATATAGTTGGAAAACATGTTTTCAGAGTACAAAATGCTAGGAACCTTGCGCCATAGACTCACAAAAAAGTCAAAGTGCAAAGCTGATTCTACTCCCTGAGCCAGGTCAAGAACTCCTTGAAGTGAGAATTTTCTTGCCATTTTTATTGTCAAATTAGTTATTAGACACGGGATTATAGTTTGAGAACATATTTTTATTACTTTAAAAATACAAGGAAGCTTGCAACATTGAGTCACTAAAAGCTCACAGTGCATAGCTTATTCTACTCTACAATCCTGGTCAAATTAGTTATTAAAAATGAGAATATAGTTGGATAACATTTTTTTATAGTATATAAATGCTATGAAGCTTGCACCATAGAGTAAAAAAAACTCACAGTGCAGAGCTAATTCTACTATGTGAGCCAGGTCAAGAACTCCTTGAAGTGAGCAATTTCTTGCCATTTTTATGGTCAAATTAGTTATTAGACATGAGAATATAGTTGGAGAACATGTTTTCGGAGTATAAAAATACTAGGAAGCTTGAGCCATTGAGTCACTAAAAAGTCAAAGCGCAGAGATGATTCTAATCCGTGGGTCAGGTCAAGAACACCTAGATGTGATCATTTTCTTACAATTTATATCGTCAACTTAGTTATTATAAATTAGAATATAGTTGGAGAACATGTTTTCAAGGTATATAAATGCTAGAAATCTTGCGCCATAGATTCACAAAAAAGTTTAAGTGCAGAGCTGATTCTATTCCGTGAGTCGGGTCAAGAACTCCATGAAGTGAGCATTTTCTTGACATTTTTATGGTCAAATAAGTTATCAGACATGAGAATATAGTTGGAGAATATATTTTTAGAGTATAAAATACGAGGAAGTTTGCGCCATAGAGTCACTAAAAAGTCAAAGTGCAGAGCTGATTCTACTCCCTGAGCCAGGTCAAGAACTCCTTGAAATGAGAATTTTCTTTCCATTTTTATGGTTAAATTAGTTATTAGACACTGGAATATAGTTTGAGAACATGTTTTTATTACTATAAAAGTACTAGGAAGCTTGCGACATTGAGTCACTAAAAGCTCACAGTGCATAGCTTATTCTACTCAGCAATCCTAGTCAAATTAGTTATTAAAAATGCGAATATAGTTGGATAACATGTTTTATAGTATATAAATGCTACGAAGCTTGCACTATAAAATCACTAAAACTCACAGTGCAGAGCTAATTCTGCTCTGTGAACCAGGTCAAGAACTCCTTGAAGTGAGCAATTTCTTGCCATTTTTATGGTCAAATTAATTATTAGACATGAGAATATAGATGGAGAACATGTTTTCACAGTATAAAAATGCTAGGAAGCTTGAGCCATTGAGTCACTAAAAAGTCAACGTACAGAGATGATTCTAATCCGTGAGTCACGTCAAGAACACCTTGATGTGATCATTTTCTTACCATTTTTATTATACATTAGAATATAGTTGGAGAACATGTTTTCAAGGTATAAAAATACTTGGAATCTTGCGCCATAAAGTCACTAAAAAGTTAAAGCGGAGAGCTGATTCTATTTCGCGAGTCATGCCAAGAACTCCTTGAAGTAAACATTTTCTTGACATTTTTATGGTCAAATAAGTTATCAGACATGAGAATATAGTTGGAGAATATATTTTTAGAGTATAAAAATGCTAGGAAGTTTGCCCCATAGAGACACTACAAAGTCAAAGTGCAGAGTATATTCTAATCCGTGAGACTGGTCAAGAACTCCTTGAAGTGAGCATTTTCTTACAATTTTTATGGTCAAATTAATTATTATACAAGAGAATATAGTTGGAAAATATATTTTCAGAGTACAAAATGCTAGGAACCTTGCACCATAGAGTCACTAAAAAGTCAAAGTGCAGAGCAAATTCTGAAGTGAGAATTTTCTTGCCATTTTTATGGTCAAATTAGTTATTAGACACGGGAATATAGTTTGAGAACATGTTTTTATTACTATAAAAATACAAAGAAGCTTGTGACATTAAGTCACTAAAAGCTCACAGTGCATAGCCGATTCTACTCTGCAATCCTGGTCAAATTAGTTATTAAAAATGTGAATATAGTTGGATAACATGTTTTTATAGTATATAAATGCTACGAAGCTTGCACCATAGAGTCACTAAAAACTCACAGTGCAGAGTTAATTCTACTCGGTGAGCCAGGTCAAGAACTCCTTGAATTGAGCAATTTCTTGCCATTTTTATGGTCAAATTAGTTATTAGAAATGAAAATATAGTTGGAGAACATGTTTTCGGAGTATAAAAATGCTAGGACGCTTGAGCCATTGAGTCACTAAAAAGTCAAAGTGTAGAGATGATTCTAATCCATGAGTCAGGTCAAGAACACCTAGATGTTATCATTTTCTTATAGTTGGAGAATATGTTTTCAAGTATATAAATGCTAGGAATCCTGCGCCATAGAGTCACTAAAAAGTCAAAGTGTAGAGCTAATTCTTCTCCCTGAGCCAGGTCAAGAACTCCTTGCAGTGAGAATTTTCTTGCCATTTTTATGGTCAAATTAGTTATTAGACACAGGAATATAGTTTGAGAACATGTTTTTATTACTATAAAAATACTAGGAAGCTTGCGACATTGAGTCACTAAAAGCTCACATTGCATAGCTTATTCTACTCTACAATCCTGGTCAAATTACTTATTAAAAATGCAAATATAGTTGGATAATTTGTTTTTATAGTATATAAATGCTACGAAGCTTGCACCATAGAGTCACTAAAACTCACAGTGTAGAGCTAATTCTACTCTGCGAGCCAGGACAAGAACTCTTTGAAATGAAAAAATTTCTTGCCATTTATATGGTCAAATTAGTTATTAGACATGAGAATATAGTTGGAGAACATGTTTTCGGAGTATAAAAATTCTTGGAAGCTTGAGCCATTGAGTCACTAAAAAGTCATAGCGCATAGATGATTCTAATACGTGAGTCAGATCAAGAACACCGAGATGTGATCATTTTCTTACAATTTTTATTGTCAACTTAGTTATTATAAATTTGAATATAGTTGGAGAACATGTTTTCAATGTATATAAATGCTAGGAATCTTGCGCTATAGAGTCACTAAAAAGTTAAAGTGCAGAGCTGATTCTATTCCGTGAGTCAGGTCAAGAACTCCTTGAAGTGAGCATTTTCTTGACATTTTTATGGTCAAATAAGTTATCAGACATGAGAATATAGTTGGAAAATATATTTTTAGAGTATAAAAATACTAGGAAGTTTGCGCCATAGAGTCACTAAAAAGTCATAGTGCAGAGTTCATTCTACTCCGTGAGACTAGTCAAGAACTCTTTGAAGTGAGCATTTTCTTAAAATTTTTATGGTCAAAATAATTATTATACAAGAGAATATAGTTGGAAAACATGTTTTAAGAGTACAAATGCTAGGAACCTTGCGCCATAGAGTCACTAAAAAGTCAAAGTGCAGAGCTGATTCTACTCCCTGAGCCAGGTCAAGAACTCCTTCAAGTGAGAATTTTCTTTCCATTTTTATGGTCAAATTAGTTATTAGATATGGGAATATAGTTTTAGAACATGTTTTTATAACCATAAAAATACTAGGAAGCTTGAGACATTGAGTCACTAAAAGCTCACAGTGCATAGCTTATTCTACTCTGCAATCCTGGTCAAATTAGTTAATAAAAATGCGAATATAGTTGGATAACATGTTTTTATAGTATATAAATTCAACGAAGCTTGCACCATAAAATCACTATAACTAACAGTGCATAGCTAATTCTACTCTGTGAGCCAGGTCAAGAACTCCTTGAAGTGAGCAATATCTTGCCATTTTTATGGTCAAATTAATTATTAGACATGAGAATATAGTTGGAGAACATGTTTTCAGAGTATAAAAATGCTAGGAAGCTTGAGCCATTGAGTCACTAAAAAGTCAACGTACAGAGATGATTCTAATCCGTGACACAGGTCAAGAACACCTTGATGTGATCATTTTCTTACCATTTTTATTATACATTAGAATATAGTTGGAGAACATGTTTTCAAGGTACAAAAATACTTGGAATCTTGCGCCATAAAGTCACTAAAAAGTTAAAGCGGAGAGCTGATTCTATTCCGTGAGTCATGTCAAGTACTCCTTGAAGTTTACATTTTCTTGACATTTTTATGGTCAAATAAGTTATCAGACATGAGAATATAGTTGGAGAATATATTTTTAGAGTATAAAAATGTTAGGAAGTTTGAGCAATAGAGACACTACAAAGTCAAAGTGCAGAGTTGATTCTACTCCGTGAGACTGGTCAAGAACTCCTTGAAGTGAGCATTTTCTTAAAATTTTTATGGTCAAATTAATTATTATACAAGAGAATACTGTTGGAAAACATATTTTTAGAGTACAAAATGCTAGGAACCTTGCCCCATAGAGTTACTTAAAAGTCAAAGTGCAGAGCAGATTTTACTTCCTGAGCCAGGTCAAGAACTCCTTGAAGTGAGAATTTTTTTGCCATTTTTATGGTCAAATTAGTTATTAGACATGGAAATATAGTTTGAGAACATGTTTTTATTACTATAAAAATACTAGGAAGCTTTTGACATTGAGTCACTAAAAGCTCACAGTGCATAGCTGATTCTACTCTGCAATCCTGTTCAAATTAATTATTAAAAATGTGAATATAGTTGGATAACATGTTTTTATAGTATATAAATGCTACGAAGCTTGCACCATAGAGTCACTAAAAACTCACAGTGCAGAGTTAATTCTACTCTGTGATCCAGGTCAAGAACTCCTTAAAGTGAGCAATTTCTTGCCATTTTATGGTCAAATTAGTTATAAGAAAGGAGAATATAGTTGGAGAACATGTTTTCGGAGTATAAAAATGCTAGGATGGTTGAGCCATTGAGTCACTATAAAGTCAAAGTGTAGAGATTATTCTAATCCGTGATTCAGGTCAAGAACACCTAGATGTGATCATTTTCTTACCATTTTTATTGTCAACTTAGTTATTATACATTAAAATATAGTTGTAGAATATTTTTTCAAGTATATAAATGCTAGGAATCCTGCGCCATAGAGTCACTAAAAAGTTAAAGTGCAGAGCTGATTCTATTCCGTGAGTCAGGTCAAGAACTCCTTGAATGAGAATTTTCTTGACATTTTTATGGTCAAATAAGTTATCATACATAAGAATATAGTGGGAGAATATATTTTTAGAGTATAAAAATGCAAGAAAGTTTGCGCCATAGAGTTACTGAAAAGTCAAAGTGCAGAGTTGATTCTACCCCGTGAGACTGGTCAAGAACTCCTTGAAGTGAGCATTTTCTTACAATTTTTATGGTCAAATTAATTATATTACAAGAGAATATAGTTGGAAAACATGTTTTCAGAGTACAAAACGCTATGAACCTTGCGCCATAGAGTCACAAAAAAGTCAAAGTGCAGAGCTGATTCTACTCCCTGAGCCAGGTCAAGAACTCCTTGAAGTGAGAATTTTCTTGTCATTTTTATGGTCAAATTAGTTATTAGACACGGGAATATAGTTTGAGAACATGTTTTTACTACTATAAAAGTACTAGGAAGCTTGCGACATTGAGTCACTAAAAGCTCACAGTGCATATCTTATTCTACTCTGCAATCCTGGTCAAATTAGTTATTAAAAATGCAAATATAGTTGGATAACATGTTTTTATAGTGTATAAATGCTACGAAGCTTGCACCATAGAGTCACTGAAACTCACAGTGCAGAGCTAACTCCTTGAAGTGAGCAATTTCTTGCCATTTTTATGGTCAAATTAGTTATTAGACATGAGAATATAGTTGGAGAAGATGTTTTCGGAGTATAAAAATACTAGGAAGCTTGAGCCATTAAGTCATTAAAAAGTCAAAGCGCCGAGATGATTCTAATCCGTGAGTCAAGAAAAGAACACCTAGATGTGATCATTTTATTACCATTTTTATTGTAAACTTAGTTATTATATATTAGAATATAGTTGGAGAACATTTTTTCAAGGTATATAAATGCTAGAAATATTGCGCTATACAGTAACTAAAAAGTTAAAGTGCAGAGCTAATTCTATTCCATGAGTCAGGTCAAGAACTCCTTGAAGTGAGCATTTTCTTGACATTTTTATGGTCAAATAAGTTATCAGACATGAGAATATAGTTGGAGAATATATTTTTAGAGTATAAAAATACTAGGAAGTTTGCGCCATAGAGTCACTAAAAAGTCATAGTGTAGAGTTGATTCTACTCCGTGAGACTGGTCAAGAACTTCTTGAAGTGAGCATTTTCTTAAAAATTTTTTGGTCTATATAATTATTATACAAGAGAATATTGTTGGAAAACATATTTTTAGAGTACAAAATGCTAGGAACCTTACCCCATAGAGTCACTTAAAAGTCAAAGTGCAGAGCAGATTCTACTCCCTGAGCCAGGTCAAGATCTCCTTGAAGTGAGAATTTTTTTGCCATTTTTATGGTCAAATTAGTTATTAGACATGGAAATATAGTTTGAGAACATGTTTTTATTACTATAAAAATACTAGGAAGCTTTTGACATTGAGTCACTAAAAGCTCACAGTGCATAGCTGATTCTACTCTGCAATCCTGTTCAAATTAATTATTAAAAATGTGAATATAGTTGGATAACATGTTTTTATAGTATATAAATGCTACGAAGCTTGCACCATAGAGTCACTAAAAACTCACAGTGCAGAGTTAATTCTACTCTGTGATCCAGGTCAAGAACTCCTTAAAGTGAGCAATTTCTTGCCATTTTATGGTCAAATTAGTTATTAGAAATGAGAATATAGTTGGAGAACATGTTTTCGGAGTATAAAAATGCTAGAATGCTTGAGCCATTGAGTCACTATAAAGTCAAAGTGTAGAGATGATTCTAATCCGTGATTCGGGTCAAGAACACCCAGATGTGATCATTTTCTTACCATTTTTATTGTCAACTTAGTTAATATACATTAAAATATAGTTGTAGAATATGTTTTCAAGTATATAAATGCTAGGAATCCTGCGCCATAGAGTCACTAAAAAGTTAAAGTGCAGAGCTGATTCTATTCCGTGAGTCAGGTCAAAAACTCCTTGAATGAGAATTTTCTTGACATTTTTATGGTCAAATAAGTTTTCATACATAAGAATATAGTGGGATAATATATTTTTAGAGTATAAAAATGCTAGAAAGTTTGCGCCATATAGTCACTGAAAAGTCAAAGTGCAGATTTGATTCTACCCCGTGAGACTGGTCAAGAACTCCTTGAAGTGAGCATTTTCTTACAATTTTTATGGTCAAATTAATTATATTACAAGAGAATATAATTGGAAAACATGTTTTCAGAGTACAAAACGCTATGAACCTTGCGCCATAGAGTCACAAAAAAGTCAAAGTGCAGAGCTGATTCTACTCCCTGAGCCAGGTCAAGAACTCCTTGAAGTGAGAATTTTCTTGCCATTTTTATGGTCAAATTAGTTATTAGACACGGGAATATAGTTTGAGAACATGTTTTTACTACTATAAAAGTACTAGGAAGCTTGAGACATTGAGTCACTAAAAGCTCACAGTGCATAGCTTATTGTACTCTGCAATCCTGGTCAAATTAGTTATTAAAAATGCGAATATAGTTGGATAACATGTTTTTATAGTGTATAAATGCTACGAAGCTTGCACCATAGAGTCACTGAAACTCACAGTGCAGAGCAAATTCTATTATGTGAGCCAGGTCAAGAACTCCTTGAAGTGAGCAATTTCTTGCCATTTTTATGGTCAAATTAGTTATTAGACATGAGAATATAGTTGGAGAAGATGTTTTCGGAGTATAAAAATACTAGGAAGCTTGAGCCATTAAGTCACTAAAAAGTCAAAGCGCCGAGATGATTCTAATCCGTGAGTCAGGTCAAGAACACGTAGATGTGATCATTTTCTTACCATTTTTATTGTAAACTTAGTTATTATATATTAGAATATAGTTGGAGAACATTTTTTCAAGGTATATAAATGCTACGAATCTTGCGCTATACAGTAACTAAAAAGTTAAAGTGCAGAGCTGATTCTATTCCGTGAGTCAGGTCAAGAACTCCTTGAAGTGAGCATTTTCTTGACATTTTTATGGTCAAATAAGTTATCAGACATGAGAATATAGTTGGAGAATATATTTTTAGAGTATAAAAATACTAGGAAGTTTGCGCCATAGAGTCACTAAAAAGTCATAGTGCAGAGTTGATTCTACTCCGTGAGACTGGTCAAGAACTCCTTGAAGTGAGCATTTTCTTAAAAATTTTTTGGTCAAAATAATTATTATAGAAGAGAATATAGTTGGAAAATATGTTTTAAGAGTACAAAATGCAAGGAACCTTGCGCCATAGAGTCACTAAGAAGTCAATGTGCAGAGCTGATTCTACTCCCTGAGCCAGGTCAAGAACTCCTTGAAGTGAGAATTTTTCTTTCCATTTTTATGGTCAAATTAGTTATTAGACACCGGAATATAGTTTGAGAACATGTTTTTATTACTATAAAATTGCTAGGAAGCTTGCGACATTGAGTCACTAAAAGCTCATAGTGCATAGCTTATTCTACTCTGCAATCCTTGTCAAATTACTTATTAAAAATGCGAATATAGTTGGATAACATGTTTTTATAGTATATCAATGCTACGAAGCTTGCACCATAGAGTCACTAAAACTCACAGTACAGAGCTAATTCTACTCTGTGAGCCAGGTCATGAACTCCTTGAAGTGAGTAATTTCTTGCCATTTTTATGGTCAAATTAATTATTAGACATGAGAATATAGTTGGAGAACATGTTTTCAGAGTATAAAAATGCTAGGAAGCTTGAGCCATTGAGTCACTAAAAAGTCAACGTACAGAGATGATTCTAATCCGTGAGTTAGGTCAAGAACACCTTGATGTGATCATTTTCTTACCATTTTTATTATACATTAGAATATAGTTGGAGAACATGTTTTCAAGGTATAAAAATACTTGGAATATTGCGCCAAAGAGTCACTAAAAAGTTAAAGTGCAGAGCTGATTCTATTCCGTGAGTCAGGTCAAGAACTTTTTGAGGTGAACATTTTCTTGACATTTTTATGGTCAAATAAGTTATCAGACATGAGAATATAGTTGGAGAATATATTTTTAGAGTATAAAAATGCTAGGAAGTTTGCGCCATAGAGTCACTACAATGTCAAAGTGCATAGTTGATTCTACTCTATGAGATTGGTCAAGATATCCTTGAAGTGAGCATTTTCTTACAATTTTTATGGTCAAATTAATTATTATACAAGAGAATATAGTTGGAAAACATATTTTCAGAGTACAAAATGCTAGGAACCATGCCCCATAGAGTCACTAAAAAGTCAAAGTACAGAGTTGATTCTACTCCCTGAGCCAGGTCAAGAACTCCTTTAAGTGAGAATTTTCTTTCCATTTTTATGGTCAAATTAGTTATTAGACACCGGTATATAGTTTGAGAACATGTTTTTATTACTATAAAATTGCTAGGAAGCTTGCGACATTGAGTCACTAAAAGCTCACAGTGCATAGCTTATTCTACTCTGCAATCCTGGTCAAATTAGTTATTAAAAATGCGAATATAGTTGGATAACATGTTTTTATAGTATATAAATGCTACGAAGCTTGTACCATAGAGTCATTAAAACTCACAGTGCAGAGCTAATTCTACTCTGTGAGCCAGGTCAAGAACTCCTTGAAGTGAGCAATTTTTTGCCATTTTTATGGTCAAATTAATTATTAGACATGAGAATATAGATGGAGAACATGTTTTAAGAGTATAAAAATGCTAGGAAGCTTGAGCCATTGAGTCACTAAAAAGTCAACGTACAGAGATGATTCTAATCCGTGAGTCAGGTCAAGAACAACTTGATGTGATCATTTTCTTACCATTTTTATTATACATTGAATATAGTTGGAGAACATGTTTTCAAGGTATAAAAATACTTGGAATCTTGCGCCATAGAGTCACTAAAAAGTTAAAGGGCAGAGCAGATTCTATTCCGTGAGTCAGGTCAAGAACTCTTTGAGGTGAACATTTTGTTGACATTTTTATGGTCCAATAAGTTATCAGACATGAAAATATAGTTGGAGAATATATTTTTAGAGTATAAAAATGCTAGGAAGTTTGCGCCATAGATTCACTACAAAGTCAAAGTGCATAGTTGATTCTACTCCCTGAGCCAGGCCAAGAACTCCTTGAAGTGAGAATTTTCTTGCCATTTTTATGGTCAAATTAGTTATTAGACATGGGAATATAGTTTGAGAACATGTTTTTATTACTATAAAAATACTAGGAAGCTTGTGACATTGAGTAACTAAAAGTTCACAGTGCATAGCTGATTCTACTCTGCAATCCTGGTCAAATTAGTTATTAAAAATGCGAATATAGTCGGATAACATGTTTTTATAGTATAAAAATTCTACAAAGCTTGTACCATAGAGTCACTAAAAACTCACAGTGCAGAGCTAATTCTACTCTGTAAGCCAGGTCAAGAACTACATGAAGTGAGCAATTTCTTGCCAATTTTATGGTCAAATTAGTTATTAGACATGAAAATATAGTTGGAGAACATGTTTTCAGAGTATAAAAATGCTAGGAAGCTTAAGCCATTAAGTCTCTAAAAAGTCAAAGTCAAGAACACCAAGATGTGATCATTTTCTTACCATTTTTATTTTCAACTTAGTTATTATACATTAGAATATAGTTGGAGAACATGTTTTCAAGGTATAAAAATGCTAGGAATCCAGCGCCATAGAGTCACTAAAAGGTTAAAGTGCAGAGTTAATTCTATTCCGTGAGTCAGGTCAAGAACTCCTTGAAGTGAGCATTTTCTTGACATTTTTATGGTCAAATAAGTTATCAGACATAAGAATATAGTTGGAGAATATTTTTTTAGAGTATAAAAGTGCTAGGAAGTTTGCGCCATAGAGTCACTGAAAAGTCAAAGTGCATAGTTGATTCTACTCCGTGAGACAGGTCAAGGAAAACATATTTTCAGACTACAAAATACTAGGAAGTTTGCGCCATAGAGTCACTACAAAGTCAAAGTGCAGAGTTGATTCTACTCCCTGAGCCAGGTCAAGAACTACTTGAAGTGAGAGTTTTCTTGCCATTTTTATGGTCAAATTAGTTATTAGATATGGGAATATAGTTTGGGAACATGTTTTTATTACTATAAAAATACTAGGAAGCTTGTGACATTGAGTCACTAAAGGTTCACAGTGCATAGCTGATTCTACTCTGCAATCCTGGTCAAATTAGTTATTAAAAATGCGAATATAGTAGGATAACATGTTTTTATAGTATATAAATGCTACTAACTTGCACCATAGAGTCACTAAAAGCTCACAGTGCAGAGTTAATTCTACTCTGTGAGCCAGGTTAAGAACTACATGAAGTGAGCAATTTCTTGCCAATTTTATGGTCAAATTAGTTATTAGACATGAAAATATAGTTGGAGAACATGTTTTCAGAGTATAAAAATGCTAGGAAGCTTAAGCCATTAAGTCTCTAAAAAGTCAAAGTCAAGAACACCAAGATGTGATCATTTTCTTACCATTTTTATTTTCAACTTAGTTATTATACATTAGAATATAGTTGGAGAACATGTTTTCAAGGTATAAAAATGCTAGGAATCCAGCGCCATAGAGTCACTAAAAGGTTAAAGTGCAGAGTTAATTCTATTCCGTGAGTCAGGTCAAGAACTCCTTGAAGTGAGCATTTTCTTGACATTTTTATGGTCAAATAAGTTATCAGACATAAGAATATAGTTGGAGAATATTTTTTTAGAGTATAAAAGTGCTAGGAAGTTTGCGCCATAGAGTCACTGAAAAGTCAAAGTGGATAGTTGATTCTACTCCGTGAGACAGGTCAAGGAAAACATATTTTCAGACTACAAAATACTAGGAAGCTTGCCCCATAGAGTCACTAAAAAGTCAAAGTGCAGAGTTGATTCTACTCCCTAAGCCAGGTCAAGAACTACTTGAAGTGAGAGTTTTCTTCCATTTTTATGGTCAAATTAGTTATTAGACATGGGAATATAGTTTGAGAACATGTTCTTATTACTATAAAAATACTAGGAAGCTTGTGACATTGAGTCACTTAAAGCTCACAGTGCATAGCTGATTCTACATTGCAATCCTGGTCAAATTAGTTATTAAAAATGTGAATATAGTTGGATAACATGTTTTTATAGTATATAAATGCTACTAACTTGCACCATAGAGTCACTAAAAGCTCACAGTGCAGAGTTAATTCTACTCTGTGAGCCAGGTCAAGAACTCCTTGAAGTGAGCAATTTTTTGCCATTTTTATGGTCTAATTAGTTATTAGACACCGGTATATAGTTTGAGAACATGTTTTTATTACTATAAAATTGCTAGGAAGCTTGCGACATTGAGTCACTAAAAGCTCACATTTCATAGCTTATTCTACTCTGCAATCCTGGTCAAATTAGTTATTAAAAATGTGAATATAGTTGGATAACATTTTTTTATAGTATATAAATGCTACGAAGCTTGTACCTTAGAGTTACTAAAACTCACAGTGCAGAGCTAATTCTACTCTGTGAGCCAGGTCAAGAACTCCTTGAAGTGAGCAATTTTTTGCCATTTTTATGGTCAAATTAATTATTAGACATGAGAATATAGATGGAGAACATGTTTTAAGAGTACAAAATGCTAGGAAGCTTGAGCCATTAAGTCACTAAAAAGTCAACGTACAGAGATGATTCTAATCCGTGAGTCAGGTCAAGAACACCTTGATGTGATCATTTTCTTACCATTTTTATTATACATTAGAATATAGTTGGAGAACATGTTTTCAAGGTATAAAAATACATGGAATCTTGCGCCATAGAGTCACTAAAAAGTTAAAGTGCAGAGCTGATTCTATTCCGTGAGTCAGGTCAAGAACTCTTTGAGGTGAACATTTTGTTGACATTTTTATGGTCAAATAAGTTATCAGACACGAGAATATAGTTGTATAATATATTTTTAGATTATAAAAATGCTAGGAAGTTTGCGCCATAGAGTCACTACAAAGTCAAAGTGCATAGTTGATTCTACTCCCTGAGCCAGGCCAAGAACTCCTTGAAGTGAGAATTTTCTTGCCATTTTTACGGTCAAATTAGTTATTAGACATGGGAATATAGTTTGAGAACAAGTTTTTATTACTATAAAAATACTAGGAAGCTTGTGACATTGAGTCACTAAAAGTTCACAGTGCATAGCTGATTCTACTCTGCAATCCTGGTCAAATTAGTTATTAAAAATGCGAATATAGTAGGATAACATGTTTTTATAGTATAAAAATTCTACGAAGCTTGCACCATAAAGTAACTAAAAACTCACAGTGCAGAGCTAATTCTACTCTGTAAGCCAAGTCAAGAACTACTTGAAGTGAGCAATTTCTTGCCAATTTTATGGTCAAATTAGTTATTAGACATGAGAATATAGTTGGAGAACATGTTTTCAGAGTATAAAAATGCTAGGAAGCTTAAGCCATTAAGTCTCTAAAAAGTCAAAGTCAAGAACACCAAGATGTGATCATTTTCTTACCATTTTTATTGTCAACTTAGTTATTATACATTAGAATATAGTTGGAGAACATGTTTTCAAGGTATAAAAATGCTAGGAATCCTACGCCATAGAGTCACTAAAAGGTTAAAGTGCAGAGTTAATTCTATTCCGTGAGTCAGGTCAAGAACTCCTTGAAGTGAGCATTTTCTTGACATTTTTATGGTCAAATAAGTTATCAGACATTAGAATATAGTTGGAGTATAAAAGTGCTAGGAAGTTTGCGCCATAGAGTCACTGAAAAGTCAAAGTGCATAGTTGATTCTACTCCGTGAGACAGGTCAAGGAAAACATATTTTCAGAGTACAAAATACTAGGAACCTTGCCCCATAGAGTCACTAAAAAGTCAAAGTGCAGAGTTGATTCTACTCCCTGAGCCAGATCAAGAACTACTTGAAGTGAGAATTTTCTTGTCATTTTTATGGTCAAATTAGTTATTAGACATGGGAATATAGTTTGAGAACATGTTTTTATTACTATAAAAATACTAGGAAGCTTGTGACATTGAGTCACTTAAAGCTCACAGTGCATAGCTGATTCTACATTGCAATCCTGGTCAAATTAGTTATTAAAAATGTGAATATAGTTTGATAACATGTTTTTATAGTATATAAATGCTACTAACTTGCACCATAGAGTCACTAAAAGCTCACAGTGCAGAGTTAATTCTACTATGTGAGCCAGGTCAAGAACTCCTTGAAGTGAGCAATTTCTTGCCATTTTTATGGTCTAATTAGTTATTAGAAATGAGAATATAGTTGGAGAACATGTTTTCGTAGTATAAAAATGCTAGGATGCTCGAGCCATTGAGTCACTAAAAAGTCAAAGTATAGAGATGATTCTAATCCGTTAGTCAGGTCAAGAACACCTAGATGTGATCATTTTCTTACCATTTTTATTGTCAACTTAGTTATTATACATTAGAATATAGTTGGAGAATATGTTTTCAAGCATATAAATGCTAGGAATCATGCGCCATAGAGTCACTAAAATGTTAAAGTGTAGAGCTGATTCTATTCCGTGAGTTAGGTCAAGAACTCCTTGAAGTGAGCATTTTTTTTAATTTTTATGGTCAAATAAGTTATCAGACATAAGAATATAGTTGGAGAATATATTTTTAGAGTGTAAAAATGCTAGGAAGTTTGTGCCATAGAGTCACTGAAAAGTCAAAGTGCAGAGTTGATTCTACCCCGTGAGACTGGTCAAGAACTCCTTGAAGTGAGCATTTTCTTACAATTTTTATGGTCAAATTAATTATATTACAAGAGAATATAGTTGGAAAACATGTTTTCAGAGTACAAAATGCTAGGAACCTTGCGCCATAGACTCACTAAAAAGTCAAAGTGCAAAGCTGATTCTACTCCCTGAGCCAGGTCAAGAACTCCTTGAAGTGAGAATTTTTTTCCATTTTTATGGTCAAATTAGTTATTAGACACGGGAATATAGTTTGAGAACATGTTTTTATTACTTTAAAAATACAAGGAAGCTTGCGACATTGAGTCACTAAAAGCTCACAGTGCATAGCTTATTCTACTCTACAATCCTAGTCAAATTAGTTATTAAAAATGAGAATATAATTGGATAACTTGTTTTTATAGTATATAAATGCTACGAAGCTTGTACCATAGAGTCACTAAAACTCACAGTGCAGAGCTAATTCTACTCTGCGAGCCAGGACAAGAACTCCTTGAAATGAAAAAATTTCTTGCCATTTATATGGTCAAATTAGTTATTAGACATGAGAATATAGTTGGAGAACATGTTTTCGGAGTATAAAAATACTAGGAAGCTTGAGCCATTGAGTCACTAAAAAGTCAAAGCGCAGAGATGATTCTAATACGTGAGTCAGATCAAGAACACCTAGATGTGATCATTTTCTTACAAGTTTTATTGTCAACTTAGTTATTATAAATTAGAATATAGTTGGAGAACATGTTTTCAAGGTATATAAATGCTAGGAATCTTGCGCTAAAGAGTCACTAAAAAGTTAAAGTGCAGAGCTGATTCTATTCCGTGAGTCAGGTCAAGAACTCCTTGAAGTGAGCATTTTCTTGACATTTTTATGGTCAAATAAGTTATCAGACATGAGAATATAGTTGGAGAATATATTTTTAGAGTATAAAAATACTAGGAAGTTTGCGCCATAGAGTCACTAAAAAGTCATAGTGCAGAGTTGATTCTACTGCGTGAGACTAGTCAAGAACTCCTTGAAGTGAGCATTTTCTTAAAATTTTTATGGTCAAAATAATTATTATACAAGAGAATATAGTTGGAAAACATGTTTTAAGAGTACAAATGCTGGGAACCTTGCACCATAGAGTCACTAAAAAGTCAAAGTGCAGAGCTGATTCTACTCCCTGAGCCAGGTCAAGAACTCCTTCATGTGAGAATTTTCTTTCCATTTTTATGGTCAAATTAGTTATTAGACACGGGAATATAGTTTGAGAACATGTTTTTATTACCATAAAAATACTAGGAAGTTTGAGACATTGAGTCACTAAAAGCTCACAGTGCATAGCTTATTCTACTCTGTAATCCTGGTCAAATTAGTTAATAAAAATGCGAACATAGTTGGATAACATGTTTTTATAGTATATAAATGCTATGAAGCTTGCACCATAAAATCACTAAAACTAACAGTGCAGAGCTAATTCTACTCTGTGAGTCAGGTCAAGAACTCCTTGAAGTGAGCAATATCTTGCCATTTTTATGGTCAAATTAATTATTAGACATGAGAATATAGTTGGAGAACATGTTTTCAGAGTATAAAAATGCTAGGAAGCTTGAGCCAATGAGTCACTAAAAAGTCAACGTACAGAGATGATTCTAATCTGTGAGTCAGGTCAAGAACACCTTGATGTGATCATTTTCTTACCATTTTTATTATACATTAGAATATAGTTGGAGAACATGTTTTCAAGGTATAAAAATACTTGGAATCTTGCGCCATAAAGTCACTAAAAAGTTAAAGCGGAGAGCTGATTCTATTCTGTGAGTCATGTCAAGAACTCCTTGAAGTGAACATTTTCTTGATATTTTTATGGTCAAATAAGTTATCAGACATGAGAATATAGTTGGAGAATATATATTTTTAGAGTATAAAAATGCTAGGAAGTTTGCGCCATAGAGACACTACAAAGTCAAAGTGCTGAGTTGATTCTACTCCGTGTGACTGGTCAAGAACTCCTTGAAGTGAGCATTTTCTTACAATTTTAATGATCAAATTAATTATTATACAAGAGAATATAGTTGGAAAACATATTTTCAGAGTACTAAATGCTTGGAACCTTGCCCCATAGAGTCACTAAAAAGTCAAAGTGCATAGTTGATTCTACTCCCTGAGCCAGGGCAAGAACTCCTTGAAGTGAGAATTTTCTTACCATTTTATGGTCAAATTAGTTATTAGACATGGTAATATAGTTTGAGAACATGTTTTTATCACTATAAAAATACTAGGAAGCCTGTGACATTGAGTCACTAAAAGCTCACAGTGCATAGTTGATTCTACTAAGCAATCCTGGTCAAATTAGTTATTAAAAATGTGAATATAGTTGGATAACATGTTTTTATAGTATATAAATGCTACGAACTTGCACCATAGAGTCACTAAAAACTCACAGTGCAGAGTTAATTCTACTCTGTGAGCCAGGTCAAGAACTCATTGAAGTGAGCAATTTCTTGCCATTTTTATGGTCAAATTAGTTATTAGAAATGAGAATATAGTTGGAGAACATGTTTTCGGAGTATTAAAATGCTAGGATGCTCGAGCCATTGAGTCACTAAAAAGTCAAAGCGCAGAGATGATTCTAATCCGTGAGTCAGGTCAAGAACACCTAGGTGTGATCATTTTCTTACCATTTTTATTGTCAACTTAGTTATTATATATTAGAATATAGTTGGAGAACATTTTTTCAAGGTATATAAATGCTACGAATCTTGTGCTATACAGTCACTAAAAAGTTAAAGTGCAGAGCTGATTCTATTCCGTGAGTATGGTCAAGAACTCCTTGAAGTGAGCATTTTCTTGACATTTTTATTTTCAAATAAGTTATCAGACATGAGAATATAGTTGGAGAATATATTTTTAGAGTATAAAAATACTAGGAAGTTTGGGCCATAGAGACACTAAAAAGTCATAGTGCAGAGTTGATTCTACTCCGTGAGACTGGTCAAGAACTCCTTGAAGTGAGCATTTTCTTAAAATTTAATTGGTCAAAATAATTATTATACAAGAGAATATAGTTGGAAAACATTTTTTAAGAGTACAAAATGCTAGGAACCTTGCGCCATAGAGTCACTAAGAAGTCAAAGTGCAGAGCTGATTCTACTCCCTGAGCCAGGTCAAGAACTCCTTGAAGTGAGAATTTTTCTTTCCATTTTTATGGTCAAATTAGTTATTAGACGCCGGAATATAGTTTGAGAACATGTTTTTATTACTATAAAATTGCTAGGAAGCTCACGACATTGAGTCATTAAAAGCTCACAGTGCATAACTTATTCTACTCTGCAATCCTGGTCAAATTACTTATTAAAAATGCGAATATAGTTTGATAACATGTTTTTATAGTATATAAATGCTACGAAGCTTGCACCATAGAGTCACTAAAACTCACAGTGCAGAGCTAATTCTACTCTGTGAGCCAGGTCAAGAACTCCTTGAAGTGAGCAATTTCTTGCCATTTTTATGGTCAAATTAATTATTAGACATGAGAATATAGTTGGAGAACATGTTTTCAGAGTATAAAAATGCTAGGAAGCTTGAGCCATTGAGTCACTAAAAAGTCAACGTACAGAGATGATTCTAATCCTTGAGTCAGGTCAAGAACACCTTGATGTGATCATTTTCTTACCATTTTTATTATACATTAGAATATAGTTGGAGAACATGTTTTCAAGGTATAAAAATAATTGGAATCTTGCGCCATAGAGTCACTAAAAAGTTAAAGTGCAGAGCTGATTCTATTCCGTGAGTCAGGTCAAGAACTCTTTGAGGTGAACATTTTCTAGACATTTTTATGGTCAAATAAGTTATCAGACATGAGAATATAGTTGGAGAATATATTTTTAGAGTATAAAAATGCTAGGAAGTTTGCTCCATAGAGTCACTACAAAGTCAAAGTGCATAGTTGATTCTACTCCGTGAGACTGGTCAATAACTCCTTGAAGAAAGCATTTTCTTACAATTTTAATGATCAAATTAATTATTATACAAGAGAATATAGTTGGAAAACATATTTTCAGAGTACTAAATGCTTGGAACCTTGCCCCATAGAGTCACTAAAAAGTCAAAGTGCATAGTTGATTCTACTCCCTGAGCCAGGGCAAGAACTCCTTGAAGTGAGAATTTTCTTACCATTTTATGGTCAAATTAGTTATTAGACATGGTAATATAGTTTGAGAACATGTTTTTATCACTATAAAAATACTAGGAAGCCTGTGACATTGAGTCACTAAAAGCTCACAGTGCATAGTTGATTCTACTAAGCAATCCTGGTCAAATTAGTTATTAAAAATGTGAATATAGTTGGATAACATGTTTTTATAGTATATAAATGCTACGAACTTGCACCATAGAGTCACTAAAAACTCACAGTGCAGAGTTAATTCTACTCTGTGAGCCAGGTCAAGAACTCATTGAAGTGAGCAATTTCTTGCCATTTTTATGGTCAAATTAGTTATTAGAAATGAGAATATAGTTGGAGAACATGTTTTCGGAGTATTAAAATGCTAGGATGCTCGAGCCATTGAGTCACTAAATAGTCAAAGTGTAGAGATGATTCTAATCCGAGAGTCAGGTTAAGAACACCTAGATGTGATCATTTTCTTACCATTTTTATTGTCAACTTAGTTATTATACATTAGAATGTAGTTGGAGAATATGTTTTAAATTATATAAATGCTAGGAATCATGTGCCATAGAGTCACTAAAAAGTTAAAGTGCAGAGCTGATTCTATTCCGTGAGTCACGTCAAGAACTCCTTGAAGCGAGCATTTTCTTGACATTTTTATGGTCAAATAAGTTATCATACATAAGAATATAGTTGGAGAATATATTTTTAGAGTATAAAAATGCAAGGAAGTTTGCGCCATAGAGTTACTAAAAAGACAAAGTGCAGAGTTGATTCTACCCCGTGAGACTGGTCAAGAACTCCTTGAAGTGAGCATTTTCTTAAAATTTTTTTGGTCAAAATAATTATTATACAAGAGAATATAGTTGGAAAACATGTTTTAAGAGTACAAAATGTTAGGAACCTTGCGCCATAGAGTCACTAAGAAGTCAAAGTGCAGAGCTGATTCTACTCCCTGAGCCAGGTCAAGAACTCCTTTAAGTGAGAATTTTCTTTCCATTTTTATGGTCAAATTAGTTATTAGACACCGGTATATAGTTTGAGATCATGTTTTTATTACTATAAAATTGCTAGGAAGCTTGCGACATTGAGTCACTAAAAGCTCATAGTGCATAACTTATTCTACTCTGCAATCCTGGTCAAATTAGTTATTAAAAATGCGAATATAGTTGGATAACATGTTTTTATAGTATATAAATGCTACGAAGCTTGCACCATAGAGTCACTAAAAACTCACAGTGCAGAGTTAATTCTACTTTGTGAGCCAGGACAAGAACTCCTTGAAGTGAGCAATTTCTTGCTATTTTTATGGTCAAATTAGTTATTAGAAATGAGAATATAGTTGGAGAACATGTTTTCGGAGTATAAAAATGTTAGGATGCTTGAGCCATTGAGTCACTAAATAGTCAAAGTGTAGAGATGATTCTAATCCGTGAGTCAGGTTAAGAACACCTAGATGTGATCATTTTCTTACCATTTTTATTGTCAACTTAGTTATTATACATTAGAATATAGTTGGAGAATATGTTTTCAAGTATATAAATGCTAGGAATCCTGTGCCATAGAGTCACTAAAAAGTTAAAGTGCAGAGCTGATTCTATTCCTTGAGTCAGGTCAAGAACTCCTTGAAGTGAGCATTTTCTTGAAATTTTTATGGTCAAATAAGTTATCATACATAAGAATATAGTTGGAGAATATATTTTTAGAGTATAAAAATGCTAGGAAGTTTGCGCCATAGAGTTACTGAAAAGTCAAAGTGCAGAGTTGATTCTACCCCGTGAGACTGGTCAAGAACTCCTTGAAGTGAGCATTTTCTTACAATTTTTATGGTCAAATTAATTATATTACAAGAGAATATAGTTGGAAAACAAGTTTTCAGAGTACAAAATGCTAGGAACCTTGCGCCATAGAGTCACTAAAAAGTCAAAGTGCAGAGCTGATTCTACTCCCTGAGCCATGTCAAGAACACCTTAAAGTTAGAATTTTCTTTCCATTTTTATGGACAAATTAGTTATTAGACACCGGAATATTGTTTGAGAACATGTTTTTATTACTATAAAAATACTAGAAAGCTTGCGACATTGAGCCACTAAAAGTTCACGGTACTTAGCTTATTCTACTCTGCAATCCTGGTCAAATTACTTATTAAAAATGCGAATATAGTTGGATAACATGTTTTTATAGTATATAAATGCTACGAAGCTTGCACCATAGAGTCACTAAAACTCACAGTGCAGAGCTAATTCTACTCTGTGAGCCAGGTCAAGAACTCCTTGAAGTGAGCAATTTCTTGCCATTTTTATGGTCAAATTAATTATTTGACATGAGAATATAGTTGAAGAACATGTTTTCAGAGTATAAAAATGCTAGGAAGCTTGAGCCATTGAGTCACTAAAAATTCAACGTACAGAGATGATTCTAATCCGTGAGTCAGGTCAAGAACACCTTGATGTGATCATTTTCTTACCATTTTTATTATACATTAGAATATAGTTTGAGAACATGTTTTCAAGGTATAAAAATACTTGGAATCTTGCGCCATAGAGTACTAAAAAGTTAAAGTGCAGAGTTGATTCTATTCCGTGAGTCAGGTCAAGAACTCCTTGAAGTGAACATTTTCTTGACATTTTTATGGTCAAATAAGTTATCAGACATGAGAATATAGTTGGAGAATATATTTTTAGAGTATAAAAATGCTAGGAAGTTTGCGTCATAGAGTCACTACAAAGTCAAAGTGCATAGTTGATTCTACTCCGTGAGACTGGTCAAGAACTCCTTGAAGTGAGCATTTTATTACAATTTTTATGGTCAAATTAATTATTTTACAAGAGAATATAGTTGGAAAACATATTTTCAGAGTACAAAATGCTAGGAACCTTGCCCCATAGAGTCACTAAAATGTCAAAGTGCAGAGTTGATTCTACTCCCTGAGCCAGGGCAAGAACTCCTTGAAGTGAAAATTTTCTTGCCATTTTTATGGTTAAATTAGTTATTAAACATGGGAATATAGTTTGAGAACATGTTTTTATTACTATAAAAATACTAGGAAGCTTGTGACATTGAGTCACTAAAAGCTCACAGTGCATAGTTGATTCTACTCTGCAATCCTGGTCAAATTAGTTATTAAAAATGTGAATATAGTTGGATAACATATTTTTATAGTATATAAATGCTACGAACTTGCACCATAGAGTCACTAAAAACTCACAGTGCAGAGTTAATTCTACTCTGTGAGCCAGGTCAAGAACTCCTTGAAGTGAGCAATTTCTTGCCATTTTTATGGTCAAATTAGTCATTAGAAATGAGAATATAGTTGGAGAACATGTTTTCGGAGTATAAAAATGCTAGGATGCTCGAGCCATTGAGTCACTAAATAGTCAAAGTGTAGAGATGATTCTAATCCGTGAGTCAGGTTAAGAACACCTAGATGTGATCATTTTTTTACCATGTTTATTGTCAACTTAGTTATTATACATTAGAATATAGTTGGAGAATATGTTTTCAAGTATATAAATGCTAGGAATCCTGCGCCATAGAGTCACTAAAAAGTAAAAGTGCAGAGCTGATTCTATTCCGTGAGTCAGGTCAAAAACTCCTTGAAGTGAGCATTTTTTGACATTTTTATGGTCAAATAAGTTATCATACATAAGAATATAGTTGGAGAATATATTTTTAGAGTATAAAAATGCTAGGAAGTTTGCGCCATAGAGTTATTGAAAAGTCAAAGTGCAGAGTTGATTCTACCCCGTGAGACTGGTCAAGAACTCCTTGAAGTGAGCATTTTCTTACAATTTTTATGGTCAAATTAATTATATTACAAGATAATATAGTTGGAAAACATGTTTACAGAGTACAAAATGCTAGGAACCTTGCGCCATAGAGTCACTAAAAAGTCAAAGTGCAGAGTTGATTCTACTCCCTGAGCCAGGTCAAGAACTCCATGAAGTGAGAATTTTCTTGCCATTTTTATGGTCAAATTAGTTATTAGACATGGGAATATAGTTTGAGAACATGTTTTTACTACTATAAAAATACTAGGAAGCATGCGACATTTAGTCACTAAAAGCTCACAGTTCTTAGCTTATTCTACTCTGCAATCCTGGTCAAATTACTTATTAAAAATGCGAATATAGTTGGATAACATGTTTTTATAGTATATAAATGCTACGAAGCTTGCACCATAGAGTCACTAAAACTCACAGTACAGAGCTAATTCTATTCTGTGAGCCAGGACAAGAACTCCTTGAAGTGAGAAATTTCTTGCCATTTTTATGGTCAAATTAGTTATTAGACATGAGAGTATAGTTAGAGAAAAATTTTTTAGAGTATAAAAATACTAGGAATCTTGAGTCATTGAGTCACTAAAAAGTCAAAGCACAGAGATGAATCTAATTCGTGAGTCAGGTCAAGAACACCTAAATGTGATCATTTTCTTACCATTTTTATTGTCAACTTAGTTATTATACATTAGAATATATTTGGAGAACATTTTTTCAAGGTATATAAATGCTACGAATCTTGCGCCATAGAGTCTCTAAAAAGTTAAAGTGCAGAGCTGATTCTATTCCGTGAGTCAGGTCAAGAACTCCTTGAAGTGAGCATTTTCTTGACATTTTTATGGTCAAATAAGTTATCAGACATGAGAATATAGTTGGAGAATATATTTTTTGAGCATAAAAATACTAGGAAGTTTGCGCCATAGAGTCACTAAAAAGTCATAATGCAGAGTTGATTCTACTCCGTGAGACTGGTTAAGAACTCCTTGAAGTGAGCATTTTCTTAAAATTTTTATGGTCAAAATAATTATTATACAAGAGAATATAGTTGGAAAACATGTTTTAAGAGTACAAAATGCTAGGAACCTTGCGCCAAAGAGTAACTTAAAAGTCAAAGTGCAGAGCTGATTCTACTCCTGAGCCAGGTCAAGAACTCCTTGAAGTGAGAATTTTCTTTCCATTTTTATGGTCAAATTAGTTATTAGACACGGGAATATAGTTTGGGAACATGTTTTTTTTTACTATAAAAATACTAGTAAGCTTGCGACATTGAGTCACTAAAAGCTCACAGTGCATAGCTGATTCTATTCTGCAATCCTGGTCAAATTAGTTATTAAAAATGCGAATATAGTAGGATAACATGTTTTTATAGTATAAAAATTCTACAAAGCTAGAAAGCTTGCGCCATAGAGTCACTAAATTGTTAAAGTGCACATCTGATTCTACTCCGTGAGACTGGTCAAGAACTTCTTGAAGTGATCATTTTCATGCAATTTTTGTGGTCAAATTAGTTATTATACATGATAATATAGTTGGAGAACATGTTTTCAGAGTATAAAAATGCAAGGAACCTTGTGCCATATAGTCACTAAAAAGTCAAAGTGCAGGGTTGATTCTACTCCCTGAGCCAGGTCAAGAACTCCTTGAATTGGGCATTTTTTTGTCACTTTTATGGTCAAATTAGTTTTTAGACATGAGAATATAGTTGTAGAACATGTTTTTAGACTAAAAAAATGCTAGGAAGCTTGCGCCATTGAGTCACTAAAAACTCACAGTGCATAGCTGATTCTACTCTGTGAACCTAGTCAAGAAGTACATGAAGTGAGCACTTTCTTGTCATTTTTAAGGTTAAATTAGTTACTATAGATGCGAATATAGTTGGATAACATGTTTTCAGAGTATATAACTGCTACAAACTTGCACCATAGAATCACTAAAAACTCAATAGTGTAGAGTTAATTCTACTCTGTGAGCCAGGTCATGAACTCCTTGAAGTGAGAATTTTCTTCCCATTTTTATGGTCAAATTAGTTATTAGACATGAGAATATTGTTGGAGAACATGTTTTCACAGTATAAAAATGGTAGAAAGCTTGCGCCATAGTGTAGCTAAAAAGTCAAAGTACAGAGCTGATTCTACTCCGTGAGCTAGGTCAAGAATTCCTAAAAGTGGGCATTTTCTTGCCATTTTTATGGTCAAATTAGTTATTAGACATGAGAATATATTTGGAGAACATATTTTCAGAGTATAAAAATGCTAGGAACCTTGCGCCATATAGTCACTGAAAAGTCAAAGTGCAAAGCAAATTCTACTCCGTGAGCTAGGTCAAGAACTTCTTGAAGTGAGCATTTTCTTACGATTTTTAGAGTCAAATTAGTTATTATACATGAGAATATAGTCGAAGAACATGTTTTCAGAGTATAAAATTGCTAGGAATCTTGCGCTATAGAGTCACTAATAAGTCAAAGTGCAGAGCTAATTCTACTCCCTGTGCCAGGTCAAGAACTCCTTGAAGTGAGCATTTTCTTACCATTTCAATGGTCAAATAAGTTATTATACATGAGTATATAGTTGAAGAACATGTTTTCAGACTATATAACTGCTACGAAGCTTGAGCCATAGAATCACTAAAAACATAGTGCAAAGCTGATTTTACACCGCGAGCCAGGTCAAGAACTCCTTGAAATGAGCATTTTCCTGCCATTTTTATGGTCAAATTAGTTATTAGACATGATAATATAGTTGGAGAACATGTTTTCAGAATATAAAATGCAAGGAACCTTGCGCCATAGAGTCACTAAAAAGTAAAACTGGTGATTCTACTCTGTGAGCCAAGTCAAGAACTCATAGAAGTGAGCATTTTGTTTCCGTTTTTATGGTCAAAATAGTTATTAGACATGAGAATATAGTTGGAGAACATGTTTTTAGATTATAAAAATGCAAGGAAGCTTGCGCTATAGAGTCACTGAAAAGTGAAAATGCAGAGTTGATTCTACTCTGTGAGCCAGGTCAAGAACTCCTTGAAGTGAGAATTATCTTAAGATTTTTGTGCTCAAATTAGTTATTATACATAAGAATAGAGTTGGAGAACCTGTTTTCAGAGTGTGAAAATGCTATGATGCTTGTGCCATACAATCACTAATAAGTCAAAGTGCAGAGCTGATTCTACTCTTTCCGAGCCAGGTCAATAACTCCTTGAATTGAACATTTTATTGCCACTTTTTTGGTCAAATTAGTTATTAGACATGAAAATATAGTTGGAGAAAATGTTTTTAGACTAAAAAAATACTAGGAAGCTTCCGCCATTGAGCCACTAAAAGCTCACTGTGCATAACTGATTCTACTATGTGAGCCTGGTCAAGAAGTCATTGAAGTGAGCACTTTCTTGTCATTTTTAAGGTTAAATTAGTTATTAGACATGCGAATATAGTTGGATAACATATTTTTAGAGTATATAACTGCAACGAAGCTTACACCACAGAGTCACTAAAAGCTCATAGTGCAGAGCTAATTCTACTCTATGAGCCAGGTCAAGAACTCCTTGAAGTGAGAATTTTCTTCCCATTTTTATGGTCAAATTAGTTATTAGACATGCTAATATATTTTGAGAACATCTTTTTAGAGTATAAAAATGCTAGGAAGCTTGCGCCATAGTGTCACTATAAAGTCAAAGTGCAGATTTGATTCTACTCTTCTTGAGCCAGGTTAAGAACTCCTTGAATTGGGCATTTTCTTGCCACTTTTATGGTCAAATTAGTTATTAGACATGATAATATAGTTGGAGAACATGTTTTTAGACTAAAAAAATGTTAGGAAGTTTGCGCCATTGAGTCACTAAAAGCTCACCATGTGTGCAAAACACATAAAATTAAAATAAAATTGAAGATAATTAATAATCAATTTTTTTATAAGTTTTGTTAAAAATATTTTCGCACTGTCTCTTTTTATTTTATTTCGCACTTTCATTTCATTAAAAGTGGTAAAAGATACATTATACCCATTATTTACACACATTCTAACATAATATCCATTTTTCACACATTTCAATGACATTACACACAATTTTTATTAATATTAATTAATATATTTCTTCTTTATCTTAATTATTAATATAAAAAATAAAACTCTCTTAAACTCCACATATAAAAATAATTCAAATACATTCCAAAATGGAATGAGTATATAATTAAAACTATAATATATGAACTTTTTTTAATAAATAAAATAAATAGTAGGAAAAATTACTCATAGATACACACTTAGTACCCTAAATTACTAGAAGATACAGTGAATTCAAAAAATTTCTCTCACATACAAAATATTAAAATAAAATACCAAATATAACCTTAATTTATTATAATCTCATACTCTTTTAAACCACAAACCCTAAACCTCTCACCCATCCACTGCTGCCACCGAACCACTGTAGCCGATCGCTGCACCGCTGCCGGACTGCCACCACCTGCCGCCGGACCATCGCCAGACACTTTTTTGCTGCACCTTTTTTAACAGCACATAACTTTTGTTGCAAATACTTTTTTTACTTCACATAATTTTTGTTGCACACGAACTTTTATTCTGCACACAAACATTTATGTGCATCACATTGTAAGGTTAATATTGGAATATCACTATATATTTATGTAATTAGTAGTAATATTTTTGTAGGTTTCTATCTCATATTAATAAAGGAGTTTTTAATGTAACTTATAGTAAGTATACCTAAGTAGCATATATTACGATAAATTAAAATAATATATTTGAATGCGTAGAGATAAATATAATTTTCAAAACAATCTCATATTTTTCCTTCAATGAAAAAAAACAAAGAAATTGTGACAAACAAATTAACAAATTAATTTTTAATTACGTAGTAAAAAAATAAAAATTAACTTGTTTTAACGAATAATACATAATTTTTTAAATAATAAATAAATTAGTTGAATACTAAAAATTCCCTACGACATTCAAACTTCAATTTTACACTTCCATTAAAAAAATACATTTTATTTATATCCCTATAATAATAATATATTTTAAATTAAAAATTAACTTTTTTAAGACACGTAACACACCTGTTATTATCGAATAGTACTAAATTATCATAATTTAAAAAGTAACTTATATTTAATGTTAATTATTTAACACTAAATAAATAAATATTTTTTTAATACTAAAAACTCATTATGACACGTCAACTTTAACTTTTTTTATTTAAAAAAACACTTTATTTACATCCCTTTGATAATAAATTTTAATTTCCAACTTATCATCTTATTTAAACACATATCACATGCCTATTTATATTAAAATAATATCATAAATCAAACAGTAACTTACATATACTTTAGAAAACATACTTGTAACGCCCCAGGTTACGCCATGGGTTGGGACGCTACTAGATATAAATCTCCAATATAATAATAGAGGGGTCAAGAATGCACAGTGGAATAATATAAAAATCCCCAAAACGATAGTATAATAAAATAAAAGTTGCATAGATATTATTATATATTAGCATATACTCACCCGAGTAGAGTGAGATATACAAAACAAGTACATTCAGATAATATATTTGAAATAAAGTTCTAACAGAATACTAAAATATAAGTCATAATATAAAGTCTTCTAAGGGCTTGGGTGTCACGCCCTGACCCCAGACAGAACGCGACAACCGCCACGTTAACCATAAATTTCGCGGAATGGGTGCACTCCACTCCACAAAGTTTATAGAAAATGTAAGGCTTGCTATCAAGTACCTGTAGTACTGAACAACTGATAACAACGGGTATAACCCGAGGACATCATCTCATAAAGTATCAACAAGGATTTACAAAGGTACAAAATTCAACGATGTAACTTAGTTTAATGAAAATATACATGAACAATATAACATCGCGAAGGTACAAAAAGAACATCAAGGGGGTCACCAAATATAAACTATACAATCTCGCCAATGAATCAGTCAATTTACATAAACGGAAAGTACCCAAAACACTGATTAGATCACGAGCAAACGATAGGCAAACCTCCAACCAAAACGATATCAACAGCCTGAAAAGGAAAGAATGATGGGGGTGAGCAAAACCACTAGATCAGTGAGGTGATAAGTCGGCCACCCCGACCCTTATACGAAGCATGTATTCCCACTCGCAGTTCATAACATAAAATCCAACATTTCATCCTACGATATCAATTTCTCACTCAGTATACATATTAATGAAAATAAAAACCTTAGTGCACATTTACGAATAACACAATTAGTTCAAACAACATGTTATCACATAAAAGACGCGTGGGTAGTCAATATCCTCCTCGAACTGAGCTCTCCATCGAGAGACAGTCCAAGCCCATCACCGTTACTCTAGATAAAATGCACATTAATATTCTTTCTCAACACGCCAAGTGCTAAAGTTCACAATTCAATATCGACGTGAATACTTGAAATGATCAAACATATAAACATATATGACATGCATGTCCCACACCGGCGACGTTGACTGAGCCTATAATAGACTGATTCATCTAACGATTACCCTCCAGAGTATCAGTATTTTGCAAATGGACAGGTGCCCCATTAGATTAAACTCACCCGGGTTTGCCAAGCAACGGGCAACTTTGTTGTCACTCTAACTCACCGAACCGCGACAATTCGGGCTACTTAATCAATGTCGCTCCAACTCATCCAAACCGTGACCAATTCGGGCTACTTAACCTGGTACTAGGCATATATATGCATATGCATCACAAGATGAATAACAACTCAAGTTAGAGTCTTAATTGGCACACAAGAATAACCAGAAATCAATTCTCAAATAATTTAAAATAAATGCTATCAGATATCGAGCCGGCAATACTTTTCAACATAAGTTAAAATAAATAATACTCATAAAATCTTTACGTGGTGCGCCACGCAAAGATCCCATACCCCTATACACCTTCGATGCATTTCCTGGAAATGCGCTCCCTTGCCTTTTCTTTTGAGATCGTTCTGCAAGCTTATGTCTCGCCTGAACTAAACCTTCTACCCTCAGGGCTTCTTCTACGAGATCGTCAAGACTCTTGTACTTGTCTCCGGACTTGATGCGATCTCGAATATTTAAATTAAGACCATCTTCAAATCTTTTGCATAAGTCTCTCGTCGTATATGACTCAGGAGCGAATTCTCGCAATTCCAAAAATTTACTTTCGTACTCCATGACCGACATAATGCCTTGAAAGAGGTTGAAGAACTCCTTTCTCTTCTGATCCTTGATGTACTAAGAGAAGTATCGATCTTTGAATCGTTCCACAAAGATAACCCACGTAATAGTAACCGAAGATGTCTCTTTTAAATTCTGCCACCATCGTCGTGCATCTGAGCCTAACAGCTTGGTCGCAATGACCACACAATAACATTCTTCAATCATCAAGGTGTCAAAGGTCTCTGTAATCTCCTTTAACCATGCCCCCGCTTTAGAAGCATCTCTTGCACCGTCAAATTTTGAAGTCCCTATGTTTTCAACTGCTTTCACAAAATCAGGTATAAAAAGTGCACCTCGAGAAGTAGAACCTCCTAAAGTCATTTCTGGAGTAAAAACTGGTACATTAGTTGTAGGTCAAATCGGTTCATTAGCACAAAGAACCTCTTCAGTGACAGTCGTAGTTGTATGAGCCGTTGTAGGTGGTGGAACACCATGTATTCAAATGTGATCATAATACAATTGGTACTGCTCCGGTGTCATCATGAGCTGAACCCGCAACTGGGCCCGTGGTTGCTCTACCTGGAAAATCGGCACCCTATGATCAGAATTGATAGGGTCCGTAACCGTCAGAGGAACACATGATCAGAAGAAACATGTCCTTTAGGTCCATGAGGAACAGAAGAGAATAGAGGACTCGGAGGATCACGAGGAGTGTGCCCTCGACCTCGACGACGAACTGGAGGTGCCATAATGACTGAAAGGAAGAAAGGAAAGAAAATGCAAGGTCAACAGCAAGGCCATACGATACCTTAGGATGACATAGAAACAAAGTAGGACCCATTGGCTCGACTCAAAAAGAATGGAAATCATAAAACCAGGCTCTGATACCAAGAAAGTTGTCACGCCCCGACCCTAGATAGAACACGACAACCGCCACATTAACCATAAATTTCGCGGAATGGGTGCACTCCACTCCACAAAGTTTATAGAAAATGTAAGGCTTGCTATCAAGTACCTGTAGAACTGAACAACTGATAACAACGGGTACAACCCAAGGACATCATCTCATAAAGTATCAACAAGGAATTACAAAGGTACAAAATTCAACGATGTAACTTAGTTTAAAGAAAATATACATGAACGATATAACATCGCGAAGGTACAAAAAGAACATCAAGGGGGTCACCAAATATAAACTATGCAATCTCGCCAATGAATCCATCAATTTACATAAAAGAGAAAGTACCCAAAACACTGATTGGATGACGAGCAAACGATAAGCAAACCTGCAACCAAAATGATATCAACAGCCTGAAAAGGAAAGAATGATGGGGTAAACAAAACCACTAGCTCAGTAAGGTGATAAGCCGGTCACCCCGACCCTTATACGAAGCATGTATTCCAACTCGCGGTTCATAACATAAAATCCAACATTTCGTCCCACAATATCAATTTCTCACTCAATATACATATTAATGAAAATAAAAACCTTAGTGCACATTTACGAATAACACAATTAGTTCAAACAACATGTTATCACATAAAAGACGCGTGGGTAGTCAATATCCTCCTCGAACTGAGCTCTCCGTTGAGAGACAGTCCAACCCCGTCACCGTTATTCTAGATAAAATGCACATTAATATTCATTCTCAACACGCCAAGTGCTAAAGTTCACAATTCAATATCGACGTGAATACTTGAAATGATCAAACATATAAACATATATAACGTGCATGTCCCACGCCGATGACGTTGACTGAGCCTATAATATACTGATCCATCTAACGATCATCCTCCAGAGTATCAGTATTTGGCAAATGGACAGGTGCCCCATTAGATTAAACTCACCCGGGTTTGCCAAGTAACGGGTAACCTTGGTTGTCACTCTAACTCACCCGAACCGCGACAATTGGGGATACTTAATCAATGTCGCCCCAACTCACCCAAACCGTGACCAATTCGGGCTACTTAACCTTGGTACCAGGCATACATATGCATATGCATCATAAGATGAATAACGACTCAAGTTAGAGTCTTAATTGGCACACAAGAATAACCAGAAATCAATTCTCAAATAATTCACAATAAATGCTATCAGATATCGAGCCAGCAAGGCTCTTCAACATAAGTTAAATCAATAATACTTATAAAATGGCTAACAGGACTCCAACCAGAGCAATCGAGTCAATCAGGCTCTTTACCACATAACACAATACCAAATAATTTTCTTATCAATTAACTAAAACTAAAATAAAAGCACATTTATCGAGGGTCCACACTTCCCACAAGAGAAGGCGTTCCCGAATTATCAACTCACAAGGAAGTGATTAACTCTCTTCGGAATCTGAAGTCGGTCCCTTGCCCTTCGTCGATGGTTCTTTACCTAGAAAGGAGATGAGCAATTAAAGACAAATCAAATATAACTAACTATTAGCGGTAATATCACCTTTCATTGCTAAAAACAAATCATAATCGAGTTCGAACGAGTCGATATTAATAAAAATAGCATGTAACTCCTTAACATCAGTTCCCAATCCCACATAACCCGTTTTAATACATTAACTAAACGGAACGATAGAAAATAAGTTTGAATTCAACATAAAAATTCTGAAATTTTCCAGCTAGCGGCAGTTTACGAGAAAAATCATAACTAATTGTAGAATAATCGGATTGAGGCGTTTCAAGTGGCTATGGAAAACTAACGAGTTCAGCTACGTATAGAAATTATGTTTCCAAACTTTCAAGGGCAATAGCTATGTCAAAATCAGTTCAAACAGTCTGCGAATTACCCACATACCAAAAAGAAAAACCCCACAAAATTACAAAACCATGGAAAAAGGAAGCTTAATTCACACAAAACTTACCTCAAAACAACTTAGAAACCACCTAGGATGTGGGTTGTAAGGGAAAATTTGATCAACAAGGGTTTCTCCTCTTCACTCTCTTCTTTCTCCTCTTTTGTTTTTCTTCTCCCGTTCTTCTCTCTTCTTTTTTTTTTAACTTTAGCCTTAATAATTATATATCAGGCCATTTAAGTGGGCTAAAACTTCGGGACACAAAATAAATAAATAAATAAGTTGGGACTTTCTAAAAAAAATTTAGTTGGGCTAAGATAGGGCTGGCCTTTTGGACCATAAAAATAAATAAATAGGTTTTGGGCTTTCTAAAAAAAATCAAGTTGGGCTAAGATAGGGCAGGCCTTTTAGGCCATAAAAATAAATAAATAGGTTTTGGGCTTTCCAAAAAAAATCTAGTTGGGCTAATATATTATATTGGGTCAACTGCGAAAGCCTCTCCATCTTCTAAATCTTGTTCTGAAAATCGATAAGGGGTGAGCGTCTAAAATGCACTCAGTGGGTTAACTTAAATGATTGCACTGTTAAAAATAAATATGCATGCCAAATATTCCATAAGATATAACATATGCCAATTTTAATAAATTACTTTTGCACATTTTCGTTCGATAACTCATTGGAAATATTTTTTACCGAACCGTCGTCCGATAACTTGTGTTAGTTGATCTGTGCGCACCGGGCTATCATTCCAGTACGATGTTAGCATTCTTTGAAATACATTTTAGTACTAAACCGACGTAGCCAGTAACTTGTGTTAGTTGGTATATGTGCACCGAGTCGTCACCCCATACAAGTGTTAGTAAAAATATATTTATCATCGAACTAAAAGCACACATGGCACATAACATAACATATCAGTAACACATATCACATCTTAACATAGCAATCATGACATAAAAAGCAGCACTCGGTAAAGAGTGAAAGTTACCCCCACCTTAAACTTCTTGAAAATAGTAGAGTGAACAAGACTTGCTCTTTGATCTCAGAAATTCTTGAAAATGATATACTAATTTTATTACAAATATAAAATAAAGATTTTTCAGTTAAAATAATAATAGTGATAAAAATTATAATAATTTTATTAAATGAAAAATTATACTTATAAATAAAAAGTAAGATGATGATAATAATGATAATAATAATAATACTTAAAATAAAAAGTTAAGTTAATATGTAAATATAATAGATACGTACGAAAGCTAAACTTTCAAAACTCTAATTTTTATTTATTTATAATATATAAAATATACTTTTTATAAATTACAATTAAGTCCCTGAATTATATTAAATTCTTATTTAAACTTACCCTAAACTTTAAACTTTTTATAAAAATGACCCAACTTGATTACAAAATGACGCAACTTGAGTTATACAACTCCATTTGAAATTTCAAAAACACCGTTGGAATCATTGTGAGATGAAGACCACATCAGTACCAGTTTTGTATCAAAATATTGAAGTATAGAAAATATGAAATTATACCGTGAAGTGAGTTTCTTCCCAATTTCTTCATTTTACCTCAAAATTCAAAACTAATTATACCTTTGTGATCCTTGTGAGGAGAGCTTCAAAACGGACTATAATATCAAAGCTAACTCATACCGAAACAAAATCTGCCATTAAAGGGATTGAAACTTTGACGGAACTTTTCTATCTCAAAATGACATCTATTTTATAAAAGAATTATATATTTGGAATCTACGCTTCGAGACGAACATTTTGAATTTCTAAAAGAGAAGTGTGTGTGAAAGTTTATATATATACGTGTGTTTACATATATGTATATATTGTGTGTGTGAAGATGGTAGTAGTATATATACACACACATGTGGAAAACTTGGTTGCAAAGTTTGAACATATCATCACAAACGTCACTCTCCTTATCCAAAATTTTTAGTTCACTTGCACACACACCCACTTGTTCATTCCCACTTGCACACTATTAAATATTATTACTATTATTATAATTATATAATATATAATAATTAAAATATAATATATATAATAATTAAAATATAATATATAAGTAAAAATACAGTTTCATAAAATATAAAATTTACGAAAATATAGATTATGAAATATTGGGGTGTTACAATCTATCCCCCTAAAAATAATTTCGTTCTCAAAATTCAGAAAAACTCTCATTTTAAAGAACTGTGGTAAATAATAAAATAAACACTTATATACCTTGAAGCTGACGTCGTGTACAAGGTAGATGCATAGCGAGTATCATTAAAAAATTATTTAAATATCAGTCCTTCTAAATATAGATTCATAAATAATTTATTTAAGAATATGAGTCCAAAAAAATGTAGATTCATAAATAATTATTTTTTTACGAGCCCACAGAAGCGTAGACCCACTCTGATACAATCTGTCACGCCCCAGTTTTCAATAAATATAAAGGGAGATTTATTCGCAATTCTTTGATAATATTAACATTCAATGCGGGAGTGAACCATAAAATAAAGTTAATAAAATATCATAAACAGTGGAAATTGTAGAAAAGTATATCATAAGAACTTATATAAAAATATTTTTGGCGCAGCGCATTAATAAAAAGGGCTTTCACGCAACACATCCACCCTGGTACGCCGTCGCAGCCTCAACCTGAAAAGGGTTTAAAGTGGAAGGGGTGAGAGTCTGAAATACACTCAGTGGGTTAACTTAAATGATTACACTGTTAAAAATAAATATGCATGCCAAATGTACCATAAGATATAAGATATGCCAATTTTAATAAATTACTTTTGCATGTTGTCGTTCGATAACTCATTGGAAATATTTTAGACCGAACCGTCGTCCGATAAGTTGTGTTAGTTGGTCTGTACGCACCGGGCAGTCACCTTAGTACGATGTTAGCATACTTTGAAATACATTTTAGTACTAAACAGACGTAGCCAGTAACTTGTGTTAGTTGGTATATGTGCACCGAGTCGTCACCTCGTACAAGTGTTAGTAAAAATATATTTGTCATCGAACTAAAAGCATACATGACACATAACATGACATATCAGTAACACAAATCACATATTAACATAGCAATCATGACATAAAAAGTAGCACTCGGTAAAGAGTGAAAGTTACCCCCACCTTAAACTTCTTGAAAATAGTAGAGTGGACAAGACTTTCTCTTCGATCTCAGAAATTCTTGTAAATGATATACTCCCTCCATCCCAACTTCAACTTCACACTTTCCGTTTTGGTCCGTCCCCATTTCAACTTCACACTTCCATAAAAGAAAAAGGTACGTAACTAATATCCCTCTAACATACTTTAATTTCAAAATTGACATCACCTTTTTAACACACATAACATACTTTATCATTTATTTATTGCCCAAAAATATCAAACTACCCCCAAAAGTTACTAAAAAAGCAACTTTGCTTAATTTGCGTGTGTGCAGTAAATATGAAGATAAAAATAGGACCGAGGGAGTGCTAATTTTATTACAAATATAAAATAAAGATTTTTCACTTAAAATAATAATAGTAATAAAAATTATAATACTTCTATTTAATGAAAAATTATACTTATAAACAAAAAGTAAGATGATAATAATAATAATAATATTAATAATGATAATGATAATAATAATAATATTTAAAATAAAAAGTTAAGTTAATATATAAATATAATAGGTACGTACGAAAGCCAAATTTTCAAAACTCTAAGTTTTATTTATTTATAATATATAAAATATACTTTTTATAAATTACAATTAAGTCCATGAATTATATGAAATTCTCATTTAAACTTATCCTAAACTTTAAACTTATTACAAAATAACTCAACTTGAATTATACAACTCCGTTTGAAATTCCGAAAACACCATTGAAATCCTCGTGAGATGAGTACCACATCAGTACCAGTTTTGTATCAAAATATTGAAGTATAGAAAATACAAAATTATATCGTGAAGTGGGTTTCTTCCCAATTTCTTCATTTTACGTCAAAACTCAAAACTAATTATACCTTTATGATCCTTTTGTGGAGAGCTTCAAAACGGACTATAATATCAAAGCTAACTCACACCGAAACAAAATATGTCATTAAAGGGGTTAAAACTTTGACGGAGCTCTTCTAGCTCAAAATGACATCTATTTTATAAAAAAAATAATATATTTGGAATCTAAGCTTCGAGACGAATATTTTGATATATAATAGTATAAGAATAAAACACAAATAAATGAATTACTAAATGAGCAGTGTGTGTGAAAGTTTATATATATACGTGTGTTTACATATATGTATATATTGTGTATGTGAAGATGGTGGTAGTATATACACATGTGGAAAACTTGGTGACAAAGTTTGAACACATCATCACAAACGTCACTCTCCTTATCCAAAATTTTTAATCCACTTGCACACACTCATTTATTCATTCCCACTTGCACACTATTAAAGATTATTACTATTATTACTATTATATAATATATAATAATTAAAATATAATATATATATATAAGTAAAAATACAGTTTTATAAAATATAAAATTTACGAAAATAATAAAGATACTCAGGCAACCATTAAACATATTTTATCTATATAATAAAGATACTTTAATAATAGATCGACTCGTCTCATACACGTCTCATAAATAACTCGTCTCACTAGAGTCTCATAAATACTCGTCTCATATTTTAATAGTATTTACTAAATTATCATATTGCAAAGTAACTTACATTGACACTAATTATTTAACAATAAATAAATGACTATTTTCAAATTATCTTTGACCTTGGGCAAAATAATATTATATAAATACCATGTGTGCAAAACACAATTAAAAATAAAATAAAATCAAAAGACACTTTACTTATTGATATTTTTTATATGTTTTGTTAGAAATATTTTAACACTTTCTCTTTTTATTTTATTTAACACACTTTCATTTTAATAAATATGGTAAAAGATATACTATAATAATAATCAATATTTACACACATACTAACATAATACCTATTTTCTCAAACATTTCAAATGACTTTACACAGAATTTCATTAATATTTACTATTTATTTTTAAATTATAATTATTTCTATTTATAAATCCAACAAATTAACAAATTTAGTTTCAATTATTATAATAAAAAAACAAAGAATTACTTACTTTAAAGAATAATACATAATTTTTTAACTAATAAATAAATTATAAAATAAATTAGTTGAAAAATAAAACTTCCTACAACAACCCAACTTCAAATTTAAGAGTTTAACTTTAGTGCACCTGGCACCGAAGCACATGGGGGCAATTCAACGTTTAGATCACTTTTTTATTTACTCTTCATCATTCAATAAAATAAAACTATTTTTAAAAAAATTAATAACTACTCACTACCACTTGATTTTACCCTATGAATCTGTAGGTGCACAGGTGGACTACAAAATAACTCCAAATTTAAACTTCAATTTAAAGAAATTCACTTTACTTATATCCTATAATAATAGATTTTAATTTAAGAATTATCATCTTATTTTAACACACGTAACATACCAATTTATTATCAAAATAATACTAATTATCATAATTCAAAAAAGTAACTTACATTAATCATTAATTATGTAACAATATATAAATAAATATTTTTCAAATTACCTTATACCATGACAAAATAATATTATTTATACACCATGTATGCATAACACAAATAAAAATAAAATAAAATTGAAAGAAAATTTAATAATCAATTTTTTATAACTTTTGTTAAAAATATTTTCTCACTTTCTCTTTTTATTTTATTTCGAATTTTCTTATCATTAAAATTGGTAAAAGATACAATATACCCATTATTTACGCACATTCTAACATAATATCCATTTTTTCACACACTTCAATAACATTACACACAATTCCAATAATATTAACTAATATATTTCTTATCTTTCTTAATTTATTAATAAAAAAATTCTTAAACTCCACATATAAAAATATTTGAAATACATTCGAAAACGGAAGGAGTATATAATTAAAACTATAATATTTCATGAAAATTTTTTTAATAAATAAAATAAATAGTATATATTACGAGAAATTAAAATAATATATTTGAAGTGTAGAGATAAATAGTATTTTCAAATCAATCTCACATTTTTCCTTCAATGAAAAAAAAAGAGAGAGAGAAATTGTGAGGAACAGATTAATAAATTAATTTTCAATTACTTAGCAAAAAAATAAAATTTGACTTGCCTCAATAAATTGGCTTGTCTTAAAAATACATAAATTTTTTAATAAGAAATAAATTATAAAATAAATTAGTTGAAAACTAAAAACTCGCCACGATATCCAAACTTCAATTTTACACTTCCATTAAAAAATACATTTTTTACACTTCCATTTAAAAATTATCATTTTTTTATATATTAATATTGCCTTCGAAGAAACATGTTCTTAAAATATTATTTTTTATTTTACTATCATATAAATTTGTCTTTTATAAGATGTTTTTATCTTGCAATCATGATAGTAAAAGCATAATATTAATTTAAATAGTTTTTATATATTATTTTATAGGGTTAATTATAATAAAATATATAACATTTTTCTCTTTTTTCAATTTAATCACAAACTTTATTTTTTGTCAAAAAAATACATGATCTTCTAATTCTTTCTCAATTTAATCACGAACTTTATACGTAAGACCATTAGAATACATACAAAGAAAACATCATCCTAATACTAATCCAATGTCATGATAAAATCAATAAAAATTGACTGATTCAAAATACACATATTATTATATTTTAAATAATTTTTAATCAAAAATTTTTATTGAATAAAAATTTACTCACAAAAATTTGATAAGAGAAAAGCAATAGATTTTGTCATGTGAAGGCGGAGTTGAGACTTACCATTATAGTAGACATAATGATATTCTAATTCACTCAACTTTCCATCCTGCTCTATTATGTTCCTATAAATTTAAAATTTTTAAAGAGAAAATAAATATCCATCATTTCACTTCTAAACACCAATTTTCTTCTTCGAATTCCAACAATGTAAAAATGTACTTTAACTAATGTAACATTCGACATACTAAAAAATAAATGAAATAATATATTAACTATCAATAAACCTACTTTTTCTATATAACTATAATACTTTAACTCATCCTACAGAAGTTATAAGATCTCGCATAAAACTTTTTTATGACATTTATATATTATTATTTTAATAAAATTTTATACAATAATTTATACATAATATTTTTCCGCGCATCGCACGGGTGTATTGCTAGTCCCTATAATAATAGATTTTAATTTAAAATTATCATCTTATTTTAACACACGTAACATAACAATTTATTATCGAATAATTCTAAATTATTATAATTCAAAAAAGTAACTTACATTAACATTAGTTAATTATATAACACTAAATAAATAAATATTTTTCAAATTACCTTATACAATGGCAGAATAATATTATTTAAGCACCATGTGTGCATAACACAAATAAAAATAAAATAAAATCGAAAGATAATTAATAATCAATTTTTTATAAGTTTTGTTAAAAATATTTTCACACTTTCTCTTTTTATTTTATTTAGCACTTTCATTTCATTAAAAGTGATAAAAGATACATTATACCCATTATTTACGCACATTCTAACATAATATCCATTTTTCCCAACTTAAAATTTTAACTTCGATTTAAAAAAAATCACTTTACTTATATACCTATAATAATATATTTTAATTTAAAAATTATCATATTATTTTAACACACGTACCATCTTATTTTATAACACATCTCATACATATTTTTTATTATAAAATAATATAATATCATTACTCAAAAAGTAACTTACATATACTTTATAAAAAATACTTTAACAACCATTAAACACACTTTATCTATATAATAAACATACTTTAATGATAAATCGACTCATCTCACACTGACGCACGTCTCTTAAATAACTCATCTCACTAGAGACTCATAATAACTCGTCTCATATGCTATAATAGTGTTTACTAAATTATTAGAATGCAAAGTAACTTAAATTGACACTAATTATTTAACACTAAAAAAATTACTATTTTTCAAATTATCTTTACCATGGACAAAATAATATTATTTAAATACCATGTTTGCAAAACACAACAAAAAATAAAATCAAATAAAAAGACAGTTTACTAATTATTTTTTTTATAAGTTTCGTTAGAAATATTTTAACGCTTTCTCTTTTTATTTTATTCCACACATATTCATTTTATTAAAAATGGTAAAATATACACTATAATAGTACTCACTATTTACACACATACCAACATAATAACTATTTTCTCAAACATCTCAAAGACTTTACACATAATTTTCTTTAATATTAACAGTATAGAGTTGATTCTACTCCGTGAGCCATTTCAACAACTCCTTCGAGTGATCATTTTCTTGCCATTTTTATGGTCAAGTTAGTTGTTAAGACATAAGAATATAATTGGGGAACATGTTTTCAGAATAAAAATGCTAGTAAGCTTACACCATAGAGTCACAAAAACTCACAGTGCAGAGCTGATTCTACTCTGTCAACCTGGTCAAGAACTCCTGGAAGTGAGCATTGTCTTGCCATTTTTATGGTCAAATTAGTTAATTGACATGAGAATATAGTTGGAGAACATATTTTCAGAGTATAAAAATGTTAGGAAGCTTGCGCCATAGTGTCACTAAAATTTCAAAGTGCAGCGCTTATTCTACACCGTGATCCAGGTGAAGAACTACTTCAAGTGAGAAATTTTTTACCATTTTTATGATCAAATTATTTATTATACATGAGTATATAGTTGGATAACATGTTTTCAGAGTATATAACTGCTACAAAGCTTGCGTCATAGGGTCACTGAAAACACACAGTGCAGATTTGATTCTGCGCCATAGAGTCACTGAAAACACACAGTGCAGAGTTGATTATACTTCGTGAGCCATTTCAATAACTCGTTGAAGTGAGCATTTTCTTGCCATTTTTATCGTCAAATTAGTTATTAGACATGAGAATATAGTTGGAGAACTTGTTATTAGAGTATGAAAATGTTAGGAAGCTTGCGTCGTAGAGTAAAAAAAATGTCAAAGTGCAGAACTGATTCTACTCCGTGATCTAGGTCAAGAACTACTTGAAGTGAGCAATTTCTTACCGTTTTTATGATCAAATTATTTATTATACATGAGTATATAGTTGGAGAATATATTTTTAGAGTGTCTAATAACTAATTTGACCATAAAATGGCAAGAAAATGCTCACTTCAAGGAGTTATTGAAATGGCTCATGGAGTGGAATCAACTCTGCACTCTGTGTTTCAGTGACTCTATGGCGTAAGCTTTGTAGCAGTTATATATTCTAAAAATATGTTCTCCAACTATATACTCATGTATAATAAATAATTTGATCATAAAAATGGTAAAAATAGCTCACTTCAAGTAGTTCTTGACCTAGATCACGGAATAGAATCAGCTCTGCACTTTGACATTTTTGTGGCTCTACGGCGCAGGCTTCCTAATATTTTCATACTCTGAAAACAAATTTTAATACTATATTCTCATGTCTTATAATTAATTTTAACATAAAAATGGCAAGAAAATGCTCACTTCAAGGAGTTATTTCTTTGGCTCAAGGAGTAGAATCAACTTTGCACTGTGTTTTTTCAATGACTATATGACGTACACTTTGTAGCAGTTATATACTATGAAAACATGTTGTCCAACTATATACTCATGTATAATAAATAATTTGATCATAAAAATGGTATGAAATTGCTCACTTTAAGTAGTTCTTCACCTGGATCACGGAGTAGAATCAACTATGCACTTTGACATTTTAGTGACTTTATGGCGCAAGCTTCCTAACATTTTTATACTCTAAAAATATGTTCTCCAACTATATTCTCATGTTAATGAACTAATTTGACCATAAAAATGGCAAAACAATGCTCACTTCCAGGAGTTCTTAACTAGGTTGACAGAGTAGAATCAGCTATCCACTATGAGTTTTTAGTGACTCTATGGTACAAGCTTACTTGCATTTTTTATTTTGAAAACATATTCTCCAACTATATTCTTAGGTCAAATAACTAATTTGACCATAAAAATTGCAAGAAAATGCTCACTTCAAGGAGTTTTTGAAATGGGTCATGGAGTAGAATCAACTCTACATTGTGTTTTCGGTGATTCTATAGCGCAAGCTTTGTAGCAATTATATACTCAGAAAATACATTCTCCAACTATATACTCATGTATAATAAATAATTTGATCATAAAAATGGTAAGAAAATGATCACTTCAAGTAGTTCTTGACCTGGCTCACGGACTAGAATCAGCTCTGCACTTTGACATTTTAGTGACTCTATGGCGCAAGCTTCTTAACATTTTTATACTATGAAAACTTCTCCTACTATATTCTCATGTCTAAGACTAATTTCATCGTAAAAATGGCAAGACAATGATCACTTCCAGAAGTTCTTGACCAAGTTGACAGAGTAGAATCAGATCTGCACTGTGAGTTTTTTAGTGACTCTATGGTGCAAGCTCACTAGCATTTTTATACACTAAAAACATGTTCTCAAACTATATTCTTATGTCTAATAACTAAGTTGACCATAAAAATGGCAAGAAAATGCTCACTTCAAGGAGTTATTAAAATGGCTCACGGAGTAGAATCAACTCTGCACTATGTGTTTTCAGTGACTCTATGGCGCAAGCTTAGTAGTGGTTATATACTCTGAAAATATGTTCTCCAACTATATACTAATGTATAATAAATAATTTGATCATAAAAATGCTAATAAATTGCTCACTTCAAATAGTTCTTGACCTAGATCACGGAGTAGAATTCGCTCTGCACTATGATATTTTTGGGGCCCTACGGCGCAAGCTTCCTAATATTTTCATACTTTGAAAACATGTTCTCCTACTATATTCTCATGTCTAATAACTAATTTGATATAAAAATGGCAAGGCAATGCTCACTTCAAGGAGTTCTTGACCAGGTTGACAGAGTAGAATCAGCTCTGCACTGTGAATATTTAGTGACTCTATGGTGAAAGCTTACTAGCATTTTTTTACTCTTAAAATATGTTCTCCAACTATATTCTTATGTTTAATAACTAATTTGACCATAAAATGGCAAGAAAATGCTCACTTCAAGGAGTTATTGAAATGGCTCACGGAGTGGAATCAACTCTGCACTGTGTGTTTTTAGTGACTCTATGGCGCAAGCTTTGTAGTAGTTATATACTCTGAAAATATGTTCTCCAACTATATACTCATTTATAATAAATAATTTGATCTTAAAAATGGTAAAAATTGCTCACTTCAAGTAGTTCTTGACCTGGATCACGGAGTAGAATCAGCTCTGCACTTTGACATTTTTGTGGCTCTACGGCGCAGGCTTCCAAACATTTTTATACTCTTAAAACATATTCTAATACTATATTCTCATGTCTTATAACTAATTTTAACATAAAAATTGTAAGAAAATGCTCACTTCAAGGAGTTATTTGTATAGCTCAAGGAGTAGAATCAACTCTGCACTGTGTGTTTTCAGTGACTATATGGCGTAAGCTTTGTAGCAGTCATATAATATGAAAACATGTTGTCCAACTATGTACTCATGTATAATAAATAATTTGATCATAAAAATGGTAAGAAATTGCTCACTTTAAGTAGTTCTTCACCTGGATCACGGAGTAGAATCAACTATGCACTTTGACATTTTAGTGACTTTATGGCGCAAGCTTCCTAAGATTTTTATACTCTTAAAATATGTTCTACAACTATATTCTCATACTAATGAACTAATTTGACCATAAAAATGGCAAAACAATGCTCACTTCCAGGAGTTTTTAACTAGGTTGACAGAGTAGAATCAGCTATGTACTGAGAGTTTTTAGTGACTCTATGGTGCTTGCTTACTTGCATTTTTTACTTTGAAAACATGTTCTCCAACTATATTCTTAGGTCAAATAACTAATTTAACCATAAAAATTGCAAGAAAATGCTCACTTTAAGGAGTTATTGAAATGAGTCATGGAGTAGAATCAACTCTGCATTGTGTTTTCAGTGATTCTATAGAGCAAGCTTTGTAGCAGTTATATACTCTGAAAATACATTTTCCAACTATATTATCATGTACAATAAATAATTTGATCATAAAAATGGTAAGAAATTGCTCACTTCAAGTAGTTCTTGACCTGTCTCACGGACTAGAATCAGCTCTGCACTTTGACATTTTAGTGACTCTATGGTGCAAGCTTCATAACATTTTTACTCTGAAAACATATTCTCCTACTATATTCTCATGTCTAAGTCTAATTTCACCACAAAAATGGCAAGACAATGATCACTTCCAGAAGTTCTTGACTAGGTTGACAAAGTAGAATCAGCTCTGCACTGTGAGTTTTTTAGTGACTCTATGGTGCAAGCTTACTAATATTTATATACTCTGAAAACATATTCTCAAACTATATTCTTATGTCTAATAACTAATTTGACCATAAAAATGGCAAGAAAATGCTCACTTCAAGGAGTTATTAAAATGGTTCACGGAGTATAATCAACTCTGCACTGTGTGTTTTCAATGACTCTATGGCGCAAGCTTTGTAGCAGTTATATACTCTGAAAATATGTTCTCCAACTATATACTCATGTATAATAAATAATTTGATCATAAAAATGGTAATAAATTGCTCACTTCAAGTAGTTCTTGACCTAGATCACGGAGTAGAATCAGCTCTGCACTTGATATTTTTGTGACTCTACGGCGCAAGCTTCCTAACATTTTCATACTCTGAAAACATGTTCTCCTACTATATTCTCAAGTCTAATAACTAATTTGATATAAAAATGGTAAGGCAATGCTCACTTCAAGGTGTTCTTGACCAGGTTGACAGAGTAGAATCAGCTCTGCACTGTGAGTTTTTAGTGACTCTATGGTGAAAGCATACTAGCATTTTTTTACTCTGAAAATATGTTCTCCAACTATATTCTTATGTCTAATAACTAATTTGACCAAAAAATGGCAAGAAAATGCTCACTTCAAGGAGTTATTTATATGGCTCAAGGAGTAGAATCAACTCTGCACTTTGTGTTTTTAGTGACTCTATGGCGTAAGCTTTGTAGCAGTTATATACTCTAAAAACATGTTGTCCAATTTTATACTCATGTATAATAAATAATTTGATCATAAAAATCTTAAGAAATGCTCACTTTAAGTAGTTCTTCACCTGGATCACATAGTTGAATCAATTATGCACTTTGACATTTTAGTGACTTTATGGCGCAAGCTTCCTAACATTTTCATACTCTGAAAACATGTTCTCCAACTATATTCTCATGTTAATGAACTAATTTGACCATGAAAATGGCAAGACAATGCTCACTTCCAGGAGTTCTTGACTAGGTTGACAGAGTAGAATCAACTCTGCACTGTGAGTTTTTAGTGACTCTATGGTGCAAGCTTACTTGCATTTTTTTACTTTGAAAACATGTTCTCCAACTATATTCTTATGTCAAATAACTAATTTGACCATAAAAATTGCAATAAAATGCTCACTTCAAGTAGTTATTGAAATGGGTCACGAAGTATAATCAACTCTGCTCTATATGTTTTCAGTGACTCTATGACGCAAGCTTTGTAGCAGTTATACACTCTGAAAATATGTTCTCCAACTATATACTCATATATAATAAATAATTTGATCATAAAAATGGTAAGAAATTTCTCACTTCAAGTAGTTCTTGACCTGGCTCACGGAGTAGAATCAGCTCTGCACTTTGATATTTTTGTGGCTCTACGGCGCAAGCTTCCTAACATTTTCATCTCTTAAAACATGTTCTCCTACTATATTCTCATGTCTAATAACTAATTTGACATAAAAATGGCAAGACAATGCTCACTTCAAGGAGTTCTTGACCAGTTTGACAGAGTAGAATCAGCTCTGCACTGTGAGTTTTTAGTGACTCTATGGTGAAAGCTTACTTGCATTTTTTTACTCTGAAAACATGTTCTCCAACTATATTCTTATTACTAATAACTATTTGATCTTAAAAATAGCAAGAAAATGCTAACTTCAAGGAGTTATTGAAATTGCTCACGGAGTAGAATCAACTCTACACTGTGTGTTTTCAGTGACTCTATGGCGCAACCTTTGTAGCAGTTATATTCTATGAAAATATGTTCTCCAACTATATAATCATGTATAATAAATAATTTGATCATAAAAATGGTAAGAAATTGCTCACTTCAAGTAGTTCTTGACCTAGATCACGGAGTAGAATCAGCCCTACACTTTGACATTTTTGTGGCTATACGGCGCAAGCTTCCTAACATTTTCATACTCTAAAATACCATGTTCTCCTACTATATTCTCATGTCTAATAACTAATTTGAACATAAAAATGGAAAGAAAATGCTCACTTCAAGGAGTTATTTATATGGCTCAAGAAGTATAATCAACTCTGCACTGTGTTTTTAGTGACTCTATGACGCAAGCTTTGTAGCAGTTATATATATTCTGAAAACATATTCTCCATCTATATACTCATGTATAATAAATAATTTGATCAAAAAAATAGTATGAAATTGCTCACTTTAAGAAGTTCTTCACCTGGATCACTGAGTAGAATCAGCTATGCACTTTGACATTTTAGTGACTTTATGGCTCAAGCGTCCTAACATTTTTATACTCTGAAAACATGTTATCCAACTATATTCTCATGTTAATTAACTAATTTGACCATAAAAATAACAAGACAATGCTCACTTCCAGGAGTTCTTGACTAGGATTACAGAGTAGAATCAGCTCAGCACTGTGAGTTTTTAGTGACTCTATGGTTCAAGCTTACTTGAATTTTTACTCTGAAAAAATTTTATAAAACTATATTCTTATGTCAAATAACTAATTTGTCCATAAAAATTGCAAGAAAATGCTCGCTTCAAGGAGTTATTGAAATGGGTCACGGAGTAGAATCAACTCTGCACTGTGTGTTTTCAGTGACTCTATGACGCAAGCTTTGTAGCAGTTATATACTCTGAAAATATGTTCTCCAACTATATACTCATGTATAATAAATAATTTGATCATAAAAATGGTAAGAAATTGCTCACTTCAAGTAGTTCTTGACCTGGCTCACGGAGTAGAATCAGCTCTGCACTTTGATATTTTTGTGGCTCTACGGCGCAAGCTTCCTAACATTTTCATACTCTTAAAACATGTTCCTCTACTATATTCTCATGTCAAATAACTAATTTGACATAAAAATGGCAAGACAATGCTCACTTCAAGGAGTTCTTGACCAGTTTGACAGAGTAGAATCAGCTCTGCACTGTGAGTTTTTAGTGACTCTGGTGAAAGCTTACTAGCATTTTTTTACTCTAAAAACATGTTCTCCAACTATATTATTATGTCTAATAACTAATTTGACCATAAAAATAGCAAGAAAATGTGCATTTCAAGGAGTTATTGAAATTGCTCACGGAGTAGAATCAACTCTACACTGTGTGTTTTCAGTGACTCTATGGCGCAAGTTTTGTAGCAGTTATATACTCTGAAAATATGTTCTCCAACTATATACTCATGTATAATAAATAATTTGATCATAAAAATGGTAAGAAATTGCTCACTTCAAGTAGTTCTTGACCTAGATCACGGAGTAGAATCAGCCCTGCACTTTGACATTTTTGTGGCCATACGGCGCAAGCTTCTTAACATTTTCATACTCTAAAATAACATGTTCTCCTACTATATTATCATGTCTAATAACTAATTTGAACATAAAAATGGCAAGAAAATGCTCACTTCAAGGAGTTATTTATATGGCTCAAGAAGTAGAATCAACTCTGCACTGTGTGTTTTTAGTGACTCTATGACGCAAGCTTTGTAGCATTTATATATATTCTGAAAACATATTCTCCATCTATATACTCATGTATAATAAATAATTTGATCAAAAAAATAGTATGAAATTGCTCACTTTAAGAAGTTCTTCACCTGGATCACTGAGTAGAATCAGCTATGCACTTTGACATTTTAGTGACTTTATGGCTCAAACTTCCTAACATTTTTATACTCTGAAAACATGTTATCCAACTATATTTTCATGTTAATTAACTAATTTGACCATAAAAATAACAAGACAATGCTCACTTCCAGGAGTTCTTGACTAAGATTACAGAGTAGAATCAGCTCTGCACTGTGAGTTTTTAGTGACTCTATGGTTAAAGCTTACTTGAATTTTTACTCTGAAAACATTTTATAAAACTATATTCTTATGTCAAATAACTAATTTGACCATAAAATTGCAAGAAAATGCTCGCTTCAAGGAGTTATTGAAATGGGTCACGGAGTAGAATCAACTCTGCACTGTGTGTTTTCAGTGACTCTATGGCGCAAGCTTTGTAGCAGTTATATACTCTAAAAATATGTTCTCCAACTATATACTCATGTATAATAAATAATTTGATCATAAAAATGGTAAGAAATTGCTCACTTCAAGTAGTTCTTGACCTGGCTCACGGAGTAGAATCAGCTCTGCACTTTGATAATTTTGTGGCTCTACGGCGCAAGCTTCCTAACATTTTCATACTCTTAAAACATGTTCCCCTACTATATTCTCATGTCAAATAACTAATTTGACATAAAAATGGCAAGACAATGCTCACTTCAAGGAGTTCTTGACCAGTTTGACAGAGTAGAATCAGCTCTGCACTGTGAGTTTTTAGTGACTCTATGGTGAAAGCTTACTAGCATTTTTTTACTCTGAAAACATGTTCTCCAACTATATTCATATGTCTAATAACTAATTTGACCATAAAAATAGCAAGAAAATGCGCATTTCAAGGAGTTATTGAAATTGCTCACAGAGTAGAATCAACTCTACACTGTGTGTTTTCAGTGACTCTATGGCGCAAGCTTTGTAGCAGTTATATTCTCTGAAAATATGTTCTCCAACTATATACTCATGTATAATAAATAATTTGATCATAAAAATGGTAAGAAATTGCTCACTTCAAGTAGTTCTTGACCTAGATCACGGAGTAGAATCAGCCCTGCACTTTGACATTTTTGTGGCTATACGGCGCAAGCTTCCTTACATTTTCATACTCTAAAATAACATGTTCTCCTACTATATTCTCATGTCTATTAACTAATTTGAACATAAAAATGGCAAGAAAATGCTCACTTCAAGGAGTTATTTATATGGCTCAAGAAGTAGAATCAACTCTGCACTGTGTGTTTTTAGTGACTCTATGACGCAAGCTTTGTAGCAGTTATATATATTCTGAAAACATATTCTCCATCTATATACTCATGTATAATAAATAATTTGATCAAAAAAATAGTATGAAATTGCTCACTTTAAGAAGTTCTTCACCTGGATCACTGAGTAGAATCAACTATGCACTTTGACATTTTAGTGACTTTATGGCTCAAGCTTCCTTACATTTTTATACTCTGAAAACATGTTATCCAACTATATTCTCATGTTAATTAACTAATTTGACCATAAAAATAACAAGACAATGCTCACTTCCAGGAGTTCTTGACTAGGATTACAGAGTAGAATCAGCTCTGCACTGTGAGTTTTTAGTGACTCTATGGTTCAGGCTTACTTGAATTTTTACTCTGAAAACATTTTGTAAAACTATATTCTTATGTCAAATAACTAATTTGACCATAAAAATTGCAAGAAAATGCTCGCTTCAAGGAGTTATTGAAATGGGTCACGGAGTAGAATCAACTCTGCACTGTGTGTTTTCAGTGACTCTATGGCGCAAGCTTTGTAGCAGTTATATACTCTGAAAATATGTTCTCCAACTATATACTCATGTATAATAAATAATTTGATCATAAAAATGGTAAGAAATTGCTCACTTCAAGTAGTTCTTGACCTGGCTCACGGAGTAGAATCAGCTCTGCACTTTGATATTTTTGTGGCTCTACGGCGCAAGCTTCCTAACATTTTCATACTCTTAAAACATGTTCCCCTACTATATTCTCATGTCAAATAACTAATTTGACATAAAAATGGCAAGACAATGCTCACTTCAAGGAGTTCTTGACTAGTTTGACAGAGTAGAATCAGCTCTGCACTGTGAGTTTTTAGTGACTCTATGGTGAAAGCTTACTAGCATTTTTTTACTCTAAAAACATGTTCTCCAACTATATTCTTATGTCTAATAACTAATTTGACCATAAAAATAGCAAGAAAATGCACATTTCAAGGAGTTATTGAAATTGCTCACGGAGTAGAATCAACTCTACACTGTGTGTTTTCAGTGACTCTATGGCGCAAGCTTTGTAGCAGTTATATTCTCTGAAAATATGTTCTCCAACTATATACTCATGTATAATAAATAATTTGATCATAAAAATGGTAAGAAATTGCTCACTTCAAGTAGTTCTTGACCTATATCACGGAGTAGAATCAGCCCTGCACTTTGACATTTTTGTGGCTTTACGGCGCAAGCTTCCTAACATTTTCATACTCTAAAATAACATGTTCTCTCACTATATTATCATGTCTAATAACTAATTTGAACTTAAAAATGGCAAGAAAATGCTCACTTCAAGGAGTTATTTATATGGCTCAAGAAGTAGAATCAACTCTGCACTGTGTGTTTTTAGTGACTCTATGACGCAAGCTTTGTAGCAGTTATATATATTCTGAAAATATATTCTCCATCTATATACTAATGTATAATAAATAATTTGATCAAAAAAATAGTATGAAATTGCTCACTTTAAGAATTTCTTCACCTGGATCACTGAGTAGAATCAGCTATGCACTTTGACATTTTAGTGACTTTATGGCTCAAGCTTCCTAACATTTTTATACTCTGAAATATGTTATCCAACTATATTCTCATGTTAATTAACTAATTTGACCATAAAAATAACAAGACAATGCTCACTTCCAGGAGTTCTTGACTAGGATTACAGAGTAGAATCAGCTCTGCACTGTGAGTTTTTAGTGACTCTATGGTTCAACCTTACTTGAAATTTTACACTGAAAACATTTTATAAAACTATATTCTTATGTCAAATAACTAATTTGACCATAAAAATTGTAAGAAAATGCTCGCTTCAAGGAGTTATTGAAATGGGTCACGGAGTAGAATCAACTCTGCACTGTGTGTTTTCAGTGACTCTATGGCGCAAGCTTTGTAGCAATTATATACTCTGAAAATATGTTCTCCAACTATATACTCATGTATAATAAATAATTTGATCATAAAAATGGTAAGAAATTGCTCACTTCAAGTAGTTCTTGACCTGGCTCACGGAGTAGAATCAGCTCTGCACTTTGATATTTTTGTGGCTATGCGGCGCAAACTTCCTAACATTTTCATACTCTTAAAACATGTTCCCCTACTATATTCTCATGTCAAATAAGTAATTTGACATAAAAATGGCAAGACAATGCTCACTTCAAGGAGTTCTTGACCAGTTTGACAGAGTAGAATCAGCTCTACACTGTGAGTTTTTAGTGACTCTATGGTTAAAGCTTACTAGCATTTTTTTACTCTAAAAACATGTTCTCCAACAATATTCTTATGTCTAATAACTAATTTGACCATAAAAATAGCAAGAAAATGCACATTTCAAGGAGTTATTTAAATTGCACACGGAGTAGAATCAACTCTACAATATGTGTTTTCAGTGACTCTATGGCGCAAGTTTTGTAGCAGTTATATTCTCTGAAAATATGTTCTCTAACTATATACTCATGTATAATAAATAATTTGATCATAAAAATGGTAAGAAATTGCTCACTTCAAGTAGTTCTTGACCTAGATCACGGAGTAGAATTAGCCCTGCACTTTGACATTTTTGTGGCTATACGGCGCAAGCTTCCTAACATTTTCATAATATAAAATAACATGTTCTCCTACTATATTCTCATGTCTAATAACTAATTTGGACATAAAAATGGCAAGAAAATGCTCACTTCAAGGAGTTATTTATATGGCTCAAGAAGTAGAATCAACTCTGCACCGTGTGTTTTTAGTGACTCTATGACGTAAGCTTTGTAGCAGTTATATATATTCTGAAAACATGTTCTCCATCTATATACTCATGTATAATAAATAATTTGATCAAAAAAATAGTAATAAATTGCTCACTTTAAGAAGTTCTTCACCTGGATCACTGAGTAGAATCAGCTATGCACTTTGACATTTTAGTGACTTTATGGCGCAAGCTTCCTAACATTTTTATACTCTGAAAACATGTTATCCAACTATATTCTCATGTTAATTAACTAATTTTACCATAAAAATAACAAGACAATGCCCACTTCCAAGAGTTCTTGACTAGGTTGACAGAGTAGAATCAGCTCTACACAGTGAGTTTTTAGTGACTCTATGGTGCAAGCTTACTTACATTTTTTACTCTGAAACCATTTTCCACAACTATATTCTTATGTCAAATAACTAATTTGACCAAAAAAATTGCAAGAAAATGCTCACTTCAAGGAGTTATTGAAATGCGTCACGGAGTAGAATCAACTCTGCACTGTGTGTTTTCAGTGACTCTATGGCGCAAGCTTTGTAGCAGTTATATACTCTGAAAATATGTTCTCCAACTATATACTCATGTATAATAAATAATTTGATCATAAAAATGGAAAGAAATTGCTGACTTCAAGTAGTTCTTGACCTGGATCACAGAGTAGAATCAACTCCGCACTTTGACATTTTAGTAACTCTATGGTGCAAGTTTCCTAACATTTTTATACTCTAAAAATATGTTCTCCTACTATATTCTCACGTCTAAGACTAATTTGACCATAAAAATGGCAAGACAATGTTCACTTCCAGAATTTCTTGACCAGGTTGACAGAGTAGAATTAGCTCTACACTGTGAGTTTTCTAGTGACTCTATTGTGCAAGCTTACTAGCATTTTTATACTCTGAAAACAAGTCCTCCAACTATATTCTTATATCTAATAACTAAGTTGACCATAAAAATGGCAAGAAAATGCTCACTTCAAGGATTTATTAAAATGGCTCATTGAGTGGAATTAACTCTGCACTGTGTGTTTTCAGTGACTCTATGGCGCAAGCTTTGTAGCAGTTATATACTCTGAAAATATGTTCTCCAACTATATAATCATGTATAATAAATAATTTAATCATAAAAATGGAAAGAAATTTCTCACTTCCAGTAGTTTTTTACCTAGATCACGGAGTAGAATCAGCTTTGCACTTTGACATTTTTGTGGCTCTACGACGCAAGCTTTCTAACATTTTCGTACTCTAAAAATATATTCTCCTACTATATTCTCATGTCTAATAACTAATTTGAACATAAAAATGGCAAGAAAATGCTCACTTCAAGGAGTTATTTATATGGCTCAAGGAGTAGAATCAACTCTGCACTGTGTGTTTTCAGTGACTCTATGGTGCAAACTTTGTAGCAGTTATATACTCTGAAAACATGTTTTCCACATATATACTCATGTATAATAAATAATTTGATCGTAAAAATGGTAAGAAATTGCTCACTTTAAGTAGTTCTTCTCCTGGATCACGGAGTATAATCAACTATGCACTTTGACATTTTAGTGACCTTATGGCGCCAGCTTCCTTACATTTTTATACTTTGAAAACATGTTCTCCAAATATATTCTCATGTTAATGAACTAATTTGACCATAAAAATGGCAAGACAATGTTCACTTCCAGGAGTTCATGACTAGGTTGACAGAGTAGAATCATCTCTGCACTGAGTTTTTAATGACTCTATGGTGCAAGCTTACTTGCATTTTTTTACTCTGAAAAGATATTCTCCAACTATATTCTTATGTCAAATAACTAATTTGACCATAAAATTGCAAGAAAATGCTCACTTCAAGGACTTATTGAAATGGTCACGGAGTAGAATCAACTCTACACTGTAAGAAATATGTTCTCCAACTATATACTCTTGTATAATAAATAATTTGATCATAAAAATTATAAGAAATTGCTCACTTCAAGTAGGTCTTGACATGGCATACGGAGTAGAATCAGTTAAATGCTCACTTCAATGAGTTCTTGATCTGGTTCACATATTAGAATCAGCTCTACACTGTGAGTTTTTAGTGACTCTATGGTGCAAGTTTCCTAGCTTTTTTACACTAAAAACATGTTCTCCAACTATATTCTCATGTCTAATAACTAATCTGACTATAAAAATGGCAAGAAAATGCTCACTTCAAGGAGTTATTGAAATGACTCACCGAGTAGAATCAACTCTGCACTGTGTGTTTTTAGTGACTCTATGGTGCAAGCCTTGTTGCAGTTATATACTCTGAGAATATGTTCTCCAACAACATACTCATGTATAATTAATAATATCATCATAAAAATGGTAAGAGATGGCTCACTTCATGTGGTTCTTGACCTGAATCAAGGAGTAGAATCAGCTCTACACTTTGACATTTTAGACTTTATGGCGCATGCTTCATAACAATTTTATGATATGAAAACATGTTTTCCAGCTATATTCTCATGTCTAATAACTAATTTGACCATAAAAATGGTAAGAAAATACTCACATCAATGAGTTGTTGACATGGTTCACATATTATAATCAGCTCTACATTGTGAGTTCTTAGTGACTCTACGGTGCAAGTTTCCTAGCATTTTTTACTTTGAAAATATGTTCTCCAACTATATTCTCATGTCTAATAACTAATTTGACCATAAAAATGGTAAGAAAATGCTCACTTCGAGGAGTTATTGAAATGGGTCACGGAGTAGAATCAACTCTGCACTGTGTGTTTTCATTGACTCTATGGCGTAAGCTTTGTAGCAGTTATATACTCTTAAAATATGTTCTTCAACTACATACTCATGTATAATTAATAATTTTATCATAAAAATGGGAAGAGATTTCTCACTTCAAGTGGTTCTTGACCTGAATCACGAAGTAGAATCAGCTCTGCACTTTGACATTTTATACTCTATGGCTCAAGTTTCCTAACAATTTTATACTTTGAAAACATGTTTTCCAGCTATATTCTCATATCTAATAACTAATTTGACCATAACAATGGCAAGAAAATGCTCACTTCAAGGAGTTCTTGACCTGCTCTTCGAGTATAATCAGCTCTCCGCAGTGACTCTATGCTGCAAGCTTCCAAGCATTTTCATTCTCTGAAAACATGTACTCCAACTATATTCTAATGTCTAATAACTAATTTGACCATAAAAATGGCAAGAAAATGCTCACTTCAAGGAGTTCTTGACCAGGTTAACAGAGTAGAATCAGCTCTGCACTGTGAGTTTTTAGTGAATCTATGGTGCAAATTTCCTAGCATTTTTATACTCTTAAAACATGTTCTCCAACTATATTATCATCTCTAATAACTAATTTGACCATAGAAATGACAAGAAAATGCTCATTTCAATGAGTTACTGAAATAGCTCAAGGAGTAGAATCAAGTCTGTACTGTGTGTTTTCAGTGACTCTATGGCACAGGCTTTGTAGCAGTTATACACTATGAAAATATTTTATACAACTATATACTCAAGTATAATAAATAATTTGATCATAAAAATGGTAAAAAAATTGCTCACTTCATGTAGTTCTTGACTGGATCACGGAGTAGAATTAGCTCTGCACTTTGACATTTTAGTGACTATGTGGCGCAAGCTTCCTAAAATTTTTATACTCTGAAAATATGTTCTACTACTATATTCTCATGTCTAATAACTAATTTGACCATAAAAATGGCAAGACAATGCTCACTTCAATAAGTTCTTGACCTGGTTAACAGAGTAGAATCAGCTCTACACTGTGAGTTTTTAGTGACTCTATGGTGCAGGCTTCCTAGCATTTTTTTACTCTGAAAACATGTTCTCCAACTATATTCTCATGTCTAATTACTAATTTGGCCATAAAATGGCAAGAAAATGCTCATTTCAATGAGTTATTGAAATGGCTCAAGGAGTAGAATCAAGTATGTACTGTGTGTTTTCAGTGACTTTATGGCACAGGCTTTGTAGCAGTTATATACTTTTTAAACATGTTCTCCAACTATATACTCATGTATAATAAATAATTTGATCATAAAAATTGTAAAAATTGCTCACTTCAAGTAGTTCTTAACCTGGATCACAGAATAGAATCTGCTCTGCACTTTGACATTTTAGTGATTCTATGGCGCAAGCTTCCTAACATTTTTATACTTTGAAAACATGTTCTCCAGCTATATTCTCATGTCAATTAACTAATTTGACCATAAAAATGGCAAAACAATACTCACTTTCAGGAGTTCTTGACCAGTTTGACTGAGTAGAATCAGCTCTGCACTGTGGTTTTTAGTGACTCTATGGTGCAAACTTACTAGCATTTTTTTATCTGAAAACATGTTCTCCGACTGTATTCATATGTCTAATAAAAAATTAGACCATAAAAGTGGAAAAAAAATGCTCAATTCATAGAGTCATTGAAATGGCTCACAGAGTAGAATCAACTCTGCACTGTATGTTTACAGTGACTCAATAGTGCAAGCTTTGTAGCAGTTATATACTATGAAAATATTTTCTACAACTACATACTCATGTATAATAAATAATTTGATCATAAAAGTGGTAAGAAATTGCTCGCTTCAAGTAGTTCTTGACCTATATCACGGAGTAGAATCAACTCTGCACTTTGACATTTTTGTGGCTTTGAGGCGCAGGCTTCCTAACATTTTCTTACTCTAAAAATATGTTCTCCTACAATATTCTCATGTCTAATAACTAATTTGACCATAAAAATGGCAAGACAATAATCACTTCAAGTAGTTCTTGACTTGGTTCACAGAGTAAAATTAGCTCGCTGCACTGTGTGTTTTTAATGACTCTGTGGTGCAAGCTTCCCAGCATTTTTATACTCTGAAAACATGTTCTACAACTATATTCTCATTTCTAATAACTAATTTGACCATAAAATTGGAAAGAAAATTATCATATCAAGGAATTATTGAAATGGCTTAAGGAGTAGAATCAACTTTGCACTGTGTGTTTTCAGTGACTCTATGGCGCAAGTTTTTTACCAGTTATATACCAAAAAATATTTTATCCAACTATATACTCAAGTATAATAAATAATTTGATCATAAAAATAGTAAGAATTTGCTCACTTCAAGGAGTTCTTGACCTGGCTCACGGAGTAGAATCATCTCTGCGCTTTGGCTTTTTAGTGACACTATGACGCGAATTTTCTGGCATTTTTATACTCTAAAAATATGTTCTCCAACTTCATACCCATGTATAATAAATAATTTGATCATAAAAATGTTAAGAAATTCCTCACTTCAAGTAGTTCATGACCTGGATCACAGAGTAGAATTAGCTCTGCACTTTGACATTTTAGTGACTATATGGCGCAAGCTTCCTAACATTTTTATACTCTGAAAACATGTTCTACTACTATAATCTCATGTCTAATAACTAATTTGACCATAAAAATGGCAAGACAATGTTCACTTCAATGAGTTCTTGACCTGGTTCACATAGTAGAATCAGCTCTACACTGTGAGTTTTCAATGACTCTATGGTGCAAGCTTCCTAGAAATTTTTACTCTAAAAACATGTTTTCCAACTATATTCTCATGTCTAATAACTAATTTGACCATAAAAATGGCAAGAAAATGCTCACTTCAAGAAGTTATTGAAATGGGTCATGGAGTATAATCAACTCTGCACTGTGTGTTTTCATTGACTCTATGGCGTAAGCTTTGTAGTAATTATATACTCTAAAAATATGTTCTTCAACTACATACTCAAGTATAATTAATAATTTTATCATAAAAATGGTAAGAGATTGCTCACTTCAAGTGGTTCTTGACCTGAATCACGAAGTAGAATCAGCTCTGCTCTTTGACATTTTAGACTCTATGGCTCAAGCTTCCTAACAATTTTATACTCTGAAAACATGTTTTCCAGCTATATTCTCATATTTAATAAATAATTTGACCATAACAATGGCAAGAAAATGCTCACTTCAAGGAGTTCTTGACTTGCTCTTCGAGTATAATCAGCTCTCCGCAGTGAGTTTTTAGTGACTCTATGCTGCAAGCTTCCTAGCATTTTCATAATCTGAAAACATGTTCTCCAACTATATTCTCATGTCTAATAACTAAATTGACCATAAAAATGGCAAGAAAATACTCACTTCAAGGAGTTCTTGACCAGATTAACAGAGTAGAATCAGCACTGCACTGTGAGTTTTTAGTGACTCTATGGTGCAAGTTTCCTAGCATTTTTATACTCTTAAAACATGTTCCCCAACTATATTATCATCTCTAATTACTAATTTGACCATAAAAATGGCAAGAAAATGCTCATTTCAATGAGTTATTGAAATAACTCAAGGAGTAGAATCAAGTCTATACTGTGTGTTTTCATTGACTCTATGGAACAGGCTTTGTAGCAGTTATATACTATGAAAACATGTTATCCAACTATATACTAATGTATAATAAATAATTTGATCATAAAAATGGTAAATAAATTGCTCACTTCTAAAAGTTTTTGACCTGGATCACGGAGTAGAATCAGCTCTGCACTTTGACATTTTAGTTAGTCTATGGCGCAAGCTTCGTAACATTTTTATACTCTAAAAAATGTTCTACAGCTATATTTTCATGTCAATTAACTAATTTGACCATTAAAATGGCAAGACAATGCTCACTTCCAGGAGTTCTTGACCAGGTTGACAGAGTAGAATCAGCTCTGCACTGTGAGTTTTTAGTTACTCTATGGTGCAATCTTACTAGCATTTTTTTAATCTGAAAACATGTTCTCCAACAATATTCTTATGTCTAATAATTAATTTGACCATACAAGTGGAAAAAAATGCTCAATTCAAGGAGTTATTGAAATGGCTCGCAGAGTAGAATCAACTCTACACTGTGTGTTTCCAGTGACTCCATGGTGCAAGCTTTCTAGCATTTATATACTCTGAAAATTTGTTCTCCAACTACATACTCATGTATAATAAATAATTTTATCATAAAAATGGTAAGAAATTGCTCACTTCAAGTCATTCTTGACCTTGATCACGGAGTAGAATCAGCTCTGCACTTTGACATTTTTGTGGCTTTGCGGTGCAAGCTTCCTAACATTTTCTTACTCTGAAAACATGTTCTCCTACTATATTATCATTTCTAATAACTAATTTGACCATAAAAATGGCAAGAAAATTCTTACATCAAGGAGTCATTGAAATGGCTCAAGGAGTCGAATCAACTATGCACTGTGTGTTTTCAGGGACTCTATGGCGCAAGCTTTTTACAAGTTATATACTAGAAAATATTTTCTACAAATATATACTCATGTATAATAAATAATTTGATCATAAAAATAGAAAGAAAATGCTCACTTCAAGTAGTTCTTGACCTGGCTCACGGAGTAGAATCAGCTCTGCGCTTTGGCTTTTTAGTGACTTTATGACGCAAGCTTCCTATCATTTTTATACTCTGAAAATATGTTCTCCAACTACATACTCATGTATAATAAATAATTTTATCATAAAAATGGTAAGAAATTGCTCACTTCAAGTAGTTCTTGACTGGATCACGGAGTAGAATTAGCTCTGCACTTTGACATTTTAGTGACTATATGGAGAAAGCTTCCTAACATTTTCATACTCTGAAAATATGTTCTACTACTATATTCTCATGTCTAATAATTAATTTGTCCATAAAAATGGCAAGACAATGCTCACTTAAATAAGTTCTTGACCGGGTTCATAGAGTAGAATCAGCTCTAAACTGTGAGTTTTTAGTGACTCTATGGTGCAAGCTTCCTAGCATTTTTTTACTCTGAAAACATGTTCCCCAAATATATTCTCATGTATAATAACTAATTTGACCATAAAAAGAAATAAAATGCTCACTTCAAGTAGTTAATGAAATGGCTCACTGAGTAGAATCATCTCTGCACTGTGTGTTTTTTTGTGACTCTATGGCGCAAGCTTTGTAGCAGTTATATACTCTGAAAATATGTTCTCCAACTACATATTCATGTATAATAAATAATTTGATCATAAAAATGGTAAGAGATTGCTCACTTCAAGTGGTTCTTGACCTGGATCACAAATAGATTCAGCTCTGCACTTTGACATTTTAGACTCTATGGCGCAAGCTTCCTAACAATTTTATACTTTGAAAACGTGTTCTCCAGCTATATTCTTATGTCTAATAACTAATTTGACCATAAAAATGGCATGAAAATGCTCACTTCAAGGAGTTCTTGACCTGCTCACGGAATAGAATTAGCTCTGCACTGTGAGTTTTTAGTTACTCTATGGTGCAAGCTTCCTAGCATTTTATACTCTGAAAACATGTTCTTCAACTATATTCTAATGCCTAATAACTAATTTGACCATAAAAATGGCTGGAAAATTCTCACTTCAAGGTGTTCTTGACCAGGTTAACAGAGTAGAATAAGCTCTGCACTGTGAATTTTTAGTGACTCTATAGTGCAAGTTTCCTAGCATTTTTATACTCTGAAAACATGTTATCCAACTATATTCTCATGTCTAATTACTAATTTGACCATAAAAATGGCAAGAAATGCTCATTTCAATGAGTTACTGAAATGGATCAAGGAGTAGAATCGAGTCTGTACTGTGTGTTTTCAGTGACTCTATGGCACAGGCTTTGTAGCAGTTATATACTCTGAAAACATGTTCTCCAACTATATACTCGTGTATAATAAATAATTTAAACATAAAAATTGTAAAAAATTGCTCACTTCAAGTAGTTCTTGACCTGGATCACGGAGTAGACATCCATTGAGGCCGAAAAGCTCTTTGAGGATATTTCAATGAATTCAAAAGATTGGCCAACAGATAGAGTGAGAGGCACTTATGTTCTTAGAAAAGTAGCTCAGCTTGAGCATACTACGGTTAAGTCAAGTAGAGAAGATGAGATCGTCTCTAGTTTGGCTAATTGATGCGCATTTTCTATGCACGCAAAGTTAATCCCCAAGTATGAAGAATATCAGTTATAGCTTAAGCAAGCGACCAAGTGAATTGTCGAAGCCAAAGGATGGCATATTATCAATTTAATTATTTACTAAATTAATTAAGACAAAGGCAATAAAGTTTTAGGATTTAATTATTAATTAATAAAAAAATTAATTAAAAAAACAAATAAAATAAAATATCACTCGAAGAATACGAAAGTGTATCAAGTAGGAGAATAGAAAGCCCTATGATAATCCAGTTGTATGCATTAATTTCCCCTCCGTGTGTTGATGTCCAACTCTACCTTGTGGAATACAGATGTATCACAAAACCATGCATATCTACTCTATAAATACAAGTAAACATGCATATAACACGTGTGAATAACCTCGGAGCAAGGGATATAATTCCACCCCCCTTTCTAGGTACTATCAATATCAATTATTTCCCTGGCCAATTGATACTCTAACCCGATATGATCTCCCTTTATAGGTACTATAAAATTATCCTCTTTATCCTACTTAATAACCCAAATTCAACTCAATTAATAAACATTCATATATGATAGTTCTAATGAAACTTCGGAGTTCCCTCACTTAGAATTATAACATGAAATCCTGTTCAGTGGTGAACGCACTCAATCTACAATCAAGATATATATTCAGACTCTATATACCAATTGAAGATGCACAAAATGACCGTGAATATTGATTAAGAAAGCACAATCTTACATAAAATAAATTCATAAGTAGTGTTGTACGGAGGACACACAAGAGAGTTTAATTAATTCATAAAACTTTTAAAACCTTAGATCTACCAAAACGGTTCTAGCCCATGATGTTACAAAGAACAATCAGGGGGTTGGATAGATCTTACCCATATATCTGGAAAATTATAGGATAAATTAGAAAATGAAATAAACCCTAGATGCGGGAGTCGTCGCGTCCTTCTCCATCTTGAACCTCTTCTTGTTTCTCCTCTTGATTCCACAAACGAATCTTCAAAGTGATGGATGGATGGAGGAAAGGATGTGGATGATGGTTGGGGGTTGATCCCCCTCTTGTAGGGTGTAGGATGGTTGTGTTGTGTAGTATCCAATCTGTATGCCTTCTTGTGTGATCTACATCCCCTTTTATACTTATACGCTTTCTTTATGGACCTAGGATGGGCTTTTTCTTGGAAAATATGCAAAAACATGCACTAGGGTTGTAAAAATTGGATCCGGAGCTGTCCCAGACATGTGGTTCGACCTAGGGCTTGGTCGAATCCTGGTCGAATCAAAATCGATGACTTTTCACACTTACAGGCTTCTGGTTCGATCAAAATGTCTGTGGGTTCGACCACAATGTCTAGTCGAACTAAAGTATCATGGTCGAATTACACTTGCGTCGCCTCACTGTTTCGCATATAACTTTCACATCCGAACTCCGATTTGAGTAATTCTTGTGCTTACACGATCCTCTCTTCCTTGGCTTTCTATCCATATAAAAATGAACAAAAACTCGAAGATTTGAAGGTATAACAATCCATGAAAATTGACATAGTTGTTCTGTTTGGCACAGCTCACGCGACGTCACCATCTTGATCATAACTTTCTCGTTTGGATTCCGATTGGGGTGTTCTTTACTTGAAAATGACCCTCTCTTCAGTGGCTTTCAAACAATGTATCACAACACCAGTTTTGATCTCCACACAAACACATAAAAATTGCACAAGTTGGACGTGTGTTTTTCAGCATTCATTGCACAAGTTGCACATTTTCTCCAACTTTGCACTTTTGATCATTTTTCCACCTAAAACACAATAAACACCTCAAACACACCTTTTTCTCACATATATCAAATATAATATACTTGTGCTAATATATAACATCAATTCCCATCAAAAAGGTGTTAGATGGAACACTAAAACACACTTATTTTCACTCTCATCAATCCCCAAACATACCCGTTGCTCGTCCCCAGGCAACAAAATAAAAATAAAGAGAAAGAGAGTAAGAAAATTAGCGGGGTAATAAGGACTATGACCAATACCTCATTCATAATACAATTGTCCTCAACTTAGGTCATAGAACTCTCATTACATGTAATAACCAATTCATAGCAAACAAGATAAGACAATAACCACCAATTCAAATGCTCCATTCACATGCTCTCACAGGAAGTATATATCACTCGCACTCAAGTGTAAAAGATGTACACTTATTGGCTAAGATGTTTACGCTCAGATTCAATTCAAGTTCATGCGTAACTATAATTTTGCCAAATATCTTAAACTCTCCACCACTAAAAAGTATGATTCCACATTGGGATCAAAAAGCACTTTTAATAGGATGTAATGTTGGCTCATTGGTAAGTGTAAGAAAAATATGGATAAAGTAACTCAATTATTAGTGAATTAAAACCAGAGATCTTTTGTACTGCAGATTTTTACACTTCAAGGCTATCTAACTTCATGCTCTTCTAATTTTCTTTTCTCTCCTTTCCTTCAAGCTCTGCATACTTTTTCTTTCCTTTCTTTTTTCTCGAGGTACCAGTTTTGAGCACTAATTCTAACATCTCGGGGTACCAGTTTCGGACACTACCCCTAAGCAACTTATTTTTCAGCTCATACTCACTTGTACAACTCCAAATATTGTATTCCTTCTAAACTCCATGAAAATCAATTCACACACTTTGACAACATTTAATTCTCCACTAAATATAGAAATTTAAGGCTCAAATAGGATAACAAAGTGGCTATCTTTGCAGGTTGCCAAAGAAATAAGGCTTTCAGGCTCAAAAGTGCTAACTATGGATATATAATTATTTGGTAGGAAATTATTTGGCAAAGTGACTCATAAATTCAAGGATGGCCTAAAATCATCTCCCATCATCTAACATACATATAGTTTCAAGTAAGGCAAGAGGCAAGTTCTAGAATACTCACACAAGAACGATACTAACCAGAAAAAAGTATCATGTGATTATGTAACATGATCAACGAGGCTTAAAATCTCACATGGGTTTTCAACACGTAACAAAGCACTTTTCATGGTAAGTAATATCTCACAAGTACTCATGAACTTCATACCACAATATAACTCAAGTACACTTCCTTCATCAATTTCAAGAGCATATGAATTTCAGGCCCAGTTCTAAAAATATAAGCTCACATAGATCACTAAAAATATAAACTCAATCCTTCCACCCATATTAATTAAAAGCACATATAAAAATTAGAATAAGGAAATGAGGGCACCTGATTTTTCCTTCAATGCATTCTCGAGCTCCTCGAGTTGTTCAACTCGGTCATCTTGCCACTCTTCTACTTTTTTCTATCAAAGCTCAAACAAACTCATCATCACATGATTCATCAATAATAAAATAGGAGAACTAGAAGAAAGAATCAATTGACTATCTAATCGACTCCACACACTAGAATCACCACTGAAAGGCAAATTACAAAAAAATTGACACATCAAAACCGATTAAAGTTTCAACATACCCCAAAAAATCAACTCCCCTAGCAAACATTACAAAGAAAAGATTATACTCTTGGTGCTTCAATGAGTTAATAACATCACACACCCCCAAACTTAGTAAAAACATAAGTTGAAAGTAAGTTTGCAAAGAGATGTAATTGCCGATTAGTAAGCACTTTAAATATAAAAATTTCTTACTCACACGAAAGACTAAAGCAATAAAACGGAAGGGCAAGGCCCCAATAGGTGCTCATGTTTAACGTCTGAGAGTCATGATGGATCTAACCTTTTAGACTACTAGATCAGATGACGGTCTTCTCACATATTCACCTTCAAGTACTTCCTTTCCCTCTTCTTGTCTACACTCAGAACCTCACCTTTCTTACTCACAAAAATATGATCCTCTGAATTTCCTTCCTCCCATGGCTGTCTAGACACCTCCTTGTCAATCATCCACTTAAATTCAGAATCATCTGTCCTATTAAAATCAAAATTAAACAAGTTGAAAATCACATCTATACTCTTGCATGATTGAGTCTCCATGGGTATCTTCATTGCATGATCAAGAGAGAAAACTACATCTTCATTATCCCTCTGCAGTCTAATCTTCGCGGCCCTCAACCTCTTTGCTCTGTCCCACTTCTTTCCTCTATTAGCTAAGTATTCTGCTCTTGGGATCATGCTAAAGTGTTCGAAAAAATAGGTGTAGCATTCGGTATGGAAATGGGCACAAAAAGAGACTGTTCAACCTCTGTTCGACCAAGCTGGTTTGGTCGAACAGACTGGGGTTGGTCAAGAAAATTTATTGATCGAGACCTCCCATTCTCCAAGTGTTGTTCGACCATCATTCAACCTAGATGGTCTGGTCCAACGGAAAGGTGTTGGTCGAACAGAGGGTCAGAAAATAGAGCATCGTAATTCAATTTTTCTAGAGGTTGTTCGACCTCTGCTCGACCAGCTGGTCTGGTCGAACAACTCAGGTCTGGTCGAACAAAACCTCTGATCCCTTTGTTTTTGATTGCCGACTTCATCGGACCTTCATACTGCTTCTCTGACCTCAATGTGATTGCATTATTCTCTAACGTTTTTATCAATTGATTCACATTCGCGGCCATTTACCCAATAATCAAGGTAAGGTCCTTCGGCTACTTAGATAAATCTGTATGATCAATATTCATGGAAGCCTCAATGCGGTCAACTCTTGCATTATTCTCAGCCATGTATCGGTTGAAGGTATCTTCAACACTCTTCACTTCTTGTAGCTGCCTACTAGGCCCCCTTGTGTCAACTTTATAATCTGCTCCTGTTGGGACTCTAGTAGCTTGTTGATGTTAGCTAGACTAGAGACGATCTCATCATCCCTAAGTACATAAGATCCTCTATCTCTCTCTACAGGCCAGTCACATGAATTCATAGAGATGTTTTCAAATAACTTTTCTACTTCTATTGTTGTTTTAGATAACAACGATCCTCCTGATGATGCATAAATAAAAACATGTGACTCACAATCCAATCCATAGTAGAAAATACTTATGTATTGAGCCTTTGACATCCCATGCTGTGGGCACCTCATGAGCATATCTTTGAACATATCCCATGCTTCTTGAAATTTCTCACCTTGATTCATAACAAATTGGGTGATGTCTTGCTTCATTCTTAAGATCCTTGAGGGTGGCATGTATCTCTCCAAGAACTTTTACTGCAGTTGGTCCCACGTAGTGCAATCCGTGGCATCAATAGTCTCATACCAAGCTTCTGCTCCATCAATCAAAGAGAATTTGAATAGTGCGACTCTTCTAGCATTATCATTAGCTCTAAAAGCTTTCTGAGTGTTTGCATAACCAAGAAATTTTCGGAGATGCTGATATGGATCTTCAAATTGACCTCCAGAAAAGTGATTCTTTTTCACCATGCTGATAAGAGAGGGATGTATCTCAAAATCATCATTTTCTCCCATTGCTCCTATCAACCCCATGTTAACAATTCCACTGTACGCGAAAATTTCACGTTTGGCAACATTATCTGGATTCTGCCTTGCTCTGGCCATGTTCAACTCCGTGTGTTATTCCTTTTCTTTCCTTCCTCTCCTTTTCCTAGTGCACAAGTACGTCAGAAAAATTTAAGGTTAGATAAAATTAAATAATCACAAATAAAAATCTTAATCAACTAGAAATAATTAAAATCAATAATAACAACCGTCCCCGGCAACGGCACCAAGAACTTGATGCGCGTTTTCTTTGCACGCAAAGTTAATCCCAAGTATGAAGGATATTAGTTGTAGCTTAATCAAGCAACCAAATGAATTATCGAACCCAAAGGACGACGTATTATCAATTTAATTATTTACTAAATTAATTAAGACGAAGGCAATAAAATTTTAGGATTTAATTAATAAACTAATAAATAATTAAATAAATTAACAAATAAAATAAAATATCACTCGAAGAATATGAAAGTGGATCAAGTAGGAGAATAGGTAACCCTAGGATAATCCAGTTCCACGCATTAATTTTCCTTTAGTGTGTTGATGTCCGACTCTACCTTGTGGAATAACCTCGGAGCAAGTGATATAATTCCACCCCCTTTCTAGGTACTATCAGTATCAATTATTTCCATGGACAATTGGTACTCTAACCCGATATGATCTCCCTTTATAGGTAGTATAAAAATATCCTCTTTGTTCTACTTAATAACCCGAATTCAATTCAATTAATAAACATTCATATATGATAGTTCTAATGAAACTTCGAAGTTTTCTCACTTAGAATCATAACATGGAATCCTGTTCAGCGGTGAACCCACTCAATCCACAACAAATATATATTCAGACTCTATATACCAATTGAAGATGCACAAAACGACCGTGAATATGGATTAAGAAAGCACAATTATATATAAAATAAATCCACAAGTAGTGTTGTGCGGAGGACACACAATAGAGTTTAATTAATTCATAAAACTTAAAACCCTAGATCTACCAAAACGGTTCTAGCCCATGATGTTACGAAGAATAATCATGGGGGTTGGATAGATCTTACCCATATGTTCAGAAAATTACAATATAAATTAGAAAACGAAATAAACTCTAGATGCAGAAGTCATCACATCCTTCTGTGTCTTGAATCCACATCTTGGTTCTCCTATTGATTCCACAAATGAACCTTCAAAGCGATGGATGGATGGAGGAAAGGATGTGGATGATGGTTGGGGGGTGATCCAATCTGTATGCCTTCTTGTTATATCCAATCTGTATGCCTTCTTGTTATGATATACATGCCCTTTTATACTTGTAAGCTCTCCTTATGGACCTAGGATGGGCTTTTTCTTGGAAATACGTAAAAACAAGCACTAGGGGTGTAAAAATTGGATCTGGAGCTATCCAAGGCATGTGGTTCAACTTAGGACTTGGCCGAACCCTAGTCGAATCGAAATCGGCAATTTTTTGCACTTACAGGCTTCTAGTTCGACTAAAATGGCTTTGGGTTCGACCATAATGTCTGGTCGAATTAAACTGTCATGGTCGAATCACACTTGCGCTGTCTCATTGTTTCACGTATAACTTCCACATCCGGACTCTGATTTGAGGCGCAGGCAACTGACTCCTTTTCAATAGAAAAGAATAGCCAAACCAACCCAGCTGGCTGGTCAATCTCAGAGATCTTATCGGCCGGCAAACCGGAGATGGAGGACCACGGTCCCGACCTTACCAGCACCGCGGTTGAGATATCCTTTTCTTTTATTTTAAGGGATCAAGGAAAGTTTGAACTTCCTACCTATACGATTAGCAGGTGAACAAGCCCCATACAAATGGAGGCGCCTATCAAAAAGATACTCCGAAGGCTTCGAGATCGAGGACTTATTAGCCGAAGAAGGCCCTGGCCAATCCACGCGGCCTGCTTGATGAACGTCAGCGACGTGTAACACATGAAATTGGATTAGAAGACGAGTCGATAGAGAAATTTTTGGTAAATGGTCTCACGGCACATGAATTCTCACTTAAAGATGGGCCGCCGGACCGGGGCTGTGATTGGTAATGGCACAACCAGAAGAGGAGTAGAGGAGACAAGGTGATGCAAGAAAAAATTCTTCTTTCTACCAAACGTAGCCCGGTGAACTAGACTAGAAGAGGAATCGAATCCCTAATCCTGGGTAGAGGAAATGGGACAGGTCTTTATGACAGTTTGACCCACTCAATCAGAGTAAGGACGGTACTGAACCTCATTTGCTCACGCGATATTCTCTTCCTTGGCTTTCTATCCATATAAAGAAGTCACAAAAACTCTAAGATTTAAAGGTGTAACAAGCCATGAAAAGTGACACAGTCGTTCTGCTCGGCACAGCTTGTGCGACGTCACCATCTTGATCATAACTTTCTCGTTTGGATTCCGATTGGGTGTTCTTTATGCCAAAACGACCCTCTCTTCAGTGGTTTTTAAACCATGTATCAAAACACCAGTTTTGATCTCCAAACAAACACAGAAAAGTTTCATAAGTTGGACGTGCGTTTTTCAACATTCATTGCACAAGTTGCACCTTTTCTCCAACTTTGCACTTTTGATTCATTTTTCACCTAAACCACAATAAAATACCTCAAACACATTTTTCTCTCATATATCATATATAAGACACTTGTTCTAATATATAACATCTATTCCCAGGTGATAGATTGAACACAAAACACACTTATTTTCACTCTAATCACCAATATCAACAAGTTACTTGAGTTTCAGCAAAAGAAAATCACTGATATAGCATAACGAGTACCAATTATGCAGCAGGATGTTGGTAATGAAGGAGCTGGCCAAGAGGAATTAGAAGAGGCAAACTATGCCATTGGTCAAAGTATTCAAGGAACAAGGTTCCAAAATCAAGAAAACCAAAATTACCAAGGGAACTTCAATAATCATGGTCCCCTTGGTAATTATCAACAACCAAGGAGGCCAGAGTTTTCATGGAGTAATTCTAATACAGCAGTACAACCTCCTGTTGGTGTTGATCCGTGTGTGAAGGTCGAAGAAGGAAAAACTGGTTTTGAGGTGATGCAGCGAGAGCGTATTAAAAGATAATAATACGTAGAATAAATTCTATAATTTGTTTATTCCTAAAGTATACTGGAAAATAGACTTTTCAAATATGTTGATTCATTCTTATGAATACTGTAAAGGGGTCAAAGAGAACAACTCTTATTTCATTAATAAAATTCAACTCCACTACTACAATGATATGTGAACCTATTTATAGGTGATAACAATATCTATTACAATAATGATAATCAATATAAATAAATGGAAACAATATCACATTAATATATAATACATCCTTAAATTCATGTAACCCAAATTCCTTCAACCAAAGACCTTCAAATTCAATATTATCTCTAATTATGAGATCTAAAAAATATGAATCTTTTGGATCAAATGAATTTTCGGGATTGAGCGCATCATCAACTGAAACGTCAAACGTCTCTTTGTCAAAAAATGGATCACCACAAGTAACATGAAAATTTACATCGACTTCCTCATCAAAGATAGATGGGCTATCATAACCACCATATGAATCTTCTTCATAAAAGATCGGTGGGCCACTATCAACAAATTCGACTTCTTCATCGAAAATTGGTAGTCCATCGTATATCGGATCGAACGCCAACAAATCATTTTATTTGTAGATCTGCATAGTATCATCTTCATACGATGACTAATCATCATAAAAGGTATCATAAACCACTTGACATCTCGAATCCAACATCGAGAATCTGGCTCTGATTACCAAATGATGCAGCGAGAGCGTAGTAAAAGATAATAATACGTAGAATAAATTTTATAATTCGTTGATACCTAAAAAATACCAGAAAATAGACTTCTCAAATACGTTGATTAATTCTTATGAATACCGTAATGAGGTCAAAGAGAACAACTCTTATTTCATTAATAAAATTCAACTCCCCTACTACAATGATATGTGCACCTATTTATATGTGATAACAATAATTATTACAATAATGATAATTAATATAAATAAAAGGAAATAATATCACATTAATATATAATATATCTACTATAATTAATATAAATCTTCTATAATCTCCATCATGAGGATACGGTGAACAGGTACATGGCGAGGAATGATGCAAGAGTGGATCATCTAGAGACTAAAATTGATAAAAATCATGAGGATATATCTAAGCAGATGAAGTACTTGACGTTGTTGATGGGGTAGATGGCCGGTAATGTGAATCAGTTAACTCAAACGGTGGAGAAGGGAAAGTTCCCATCTCAAAGTATTACAAACTCGAAGGAGTGCCACGCCATCACGTTAAGGTCTGGAATGCAGTATGAGGGACCGATGATGCTAGAAACAATTTCTGGAGCACTAGGAGCTCGAGACAATCAGGGTTCAACTAAGACAGCAGGTCAAACCACATCACCGAGGTGGAACCAATCACCAGGGCAACCTCCGGAGCGTCTAAACGAATTATTCGACCAACACCACAATGGTTCGACAAACCCTGATGGTCGAACCAGCCTTTCTAGAATTCTCTGAAGTTGGGTTTGACCAATCCAGGCCTAGTTCGACCAATCCTGGAGGTCGAACCGACCTGTCCGGGAGATTCCATACTTTCTGAAGCAAAGGTTCGACCACTACACACCTGGTTCGACCAGCACTCATTGTCAAACCATGGTCGAACCACCTCATTCGACACCATTTTTTGCGCATAATACATTATCTGATGTTAATGCTACTCCAGTGCCATCCCAAGGGCAAAATAATGAGCTTATAGTAGAGAAGAAATGGGAAAGAGCAAAGAATTGAGAGCCGAGAAGGACAAAGCGGAGAAAGTCCGGAGAAGGTTGAATATGATGAATGGGGGATTCCCAAGACAAAGATACCTCCTCCATTTCCTTTCAAGTTAGTCTATAAGGGGAGCTTGAGCATTCCTTTCTCTGAAGCAATCGTGGAGATGCCTACTATACCCGCTTTCTAAAGGATACACTTTTGAAGAAGAGAAGTTTGAATAGAGTTGAAATGGTGAATTTGTCAGAAAACTGTAGCTCGATCATTTAGAGGAAGCTACCAGCTAAGTTAAAGGATCTGGGAAGCTTCACTATTCTATGTAAAATTTGAAAGGGCTTAGCCGACGAGCCATATGTGATCTTGGGGTAAGCACCAATTTGATATCATTGTCAATATTTCAAAGGCTTGATTTGGGGGAGTTAACTCCCACAACAGTTGCTCTACAATTAGCGGATAGGTCAATGACTTTTTCAAAGGGTGTGATTGAAGATGTTCTTGTGAAAGTAGAGAAACTAGTCTTTCCTGCGGACTTCTTATACTTGAGATTGAAGATGACAAGGATAATGTTCCCCTTATCTTAGGGAGACCATTCTTTGCCACTGCTGGAGCTAAGGTTGATGTTTCAAAGAGTGAGCTTAGGTTGTGGATGGATAAAAAAGAGGTTCTGTTTAAACTTGATAAAGCTATGAAGATATCGATGGAGACGCAATGTCACATGATTGACGTGGTGGAGGAGATCTTGAAGGAAGATATGCCATTGATCCTTTAAAGGATCCTTTGGAGACATGCTTGGCAGAGTCTCTTACTTTTCCCACCACAGAGCTAGATGAGCGCTCTAATGAGGTATGTATTGAATTCCTTGAAAATTTACTTACTTTGGGTGATGACAGTTATGAACCGAAAAGAACCAAGTTTGAAGAGGTGAAGTGGACTACGAAGTACTTGCAGTTGGATAGAAAGAGCACAGCAAAAGAAGAGAAGAAAAAGAAGTGGAAACCACTACCGGAGCACTTGAAGTATGTCTATCTAGGTGATAATGAAACATATCCAATAATTGTATCTTTATCTCTAATTGATGATCAACTCGATGAGTTATTAGATGTGTTAGGAAATATAAGTCTGCGATTGGTTGGTCTCTAGATGATTTGAAAGGTATTAATCCTTCGTATTGCATGCATAAGATAAGATTGTTAGATGAGGCTAAGGGTAGCATTTAGAATCAGCGGAGGGTGAAACCGCTATTCAAGAAGTGATTAGGAAGCAAATCCTAACATGGCTAGATGCAGGAATTATATATCCAATTAGTGATAGTCCCCATGTGAGTCCACTGCATGTTGTAGCTAAAAAGGGGGTCATGACTATTTTAAAGTCAGATGATGGAGAGACATTAGCCACTAGAATCCCTACGGGGTGGTGTGTGTGTACGGATTATAGGAAACTAAATGAAAATACACGTAAGGACCGCTTTCCTGTTCCTTTCATGGAACAAATGCTTGATCGTCTTGCGTGGTATGATTTTTATTATTTCTTGGATGAATTCGCGGGATAATCAAATCATGATTGCACTTGAGGACCAGGAAAAGACTACTTTTACTTGCCCTTATAGAACTTTTGCCTTTAGGAAGAAGCCTTATGGATTATGTAATGCACCTGCTACATTTCAGCGCTGTATGATGGCCATATTTGATGAGTTGATAGAAAAGATCACGGAGGTGTTTATGGATGATTTTTCTGTGTTTAGTTCCTTGCTTGTTCACCTTTTTGTGTGTCCCCAAGTGTAGTGAATCAATTGTAGCTCAGCATATGACCAAGTAAAAATATCTAACCTAAGGGATTAGCGTTAAATATGATACACACTAACTAATTCGCACTACTAATAATTAAGACTAAGTAAACTTTTCTGATTTTGGAAATTATTAAATTAATTATATAAAAAAATAAATATAACAATAAAATAAATAAAAATCACAAACAATCACAAGTGTTTCAAGAGAGAAGACAAGACAGCTCTAGAAAATCTAGTTTAAATTAGTCAAATTAAATCACTAGACAATCTGTTAAAATTCCTGCAGATTTTATGGAAGCAATCACATAACTATGTTAAAGTCCTCTTCTAAAGTAAACTTAATACATAAATCTGGTTCAAACTCTCAGATGCAGAAGACTAGAGCACTAGACTTCCCTTTATAGGTACTTAAAAATTAAACCTCGGATCCCACCTAACAATCTAAGAAACCAAATCCTCTAAAATGATAATTAATAAATATATTAAGTGTCCAATATTAATTATTCTAATGAATAAAGGTTATATGATTTGATCTCATTTACCTATAACAGATAAACAAATATAATCACTTTATGGAACAAGCATAAATATGCATAAGACAATGACATATCATAAATGAGGGTAGACCATATAAGACAGAAATATAAATCTCAAATTCAAAGCATTAATAAGGGAATAAGAATACTGCAGAAATCCTTAACCTAATCTAGGTCATCAATTCAATCAAATTAAAACCTTCAAAACCAAAAACTATCCAGAAAAGTAGTAGTCAATGGTGTTACAAGCAACAACCATGTCTATGGCATGAAACTTACCCATGAGTCTATAAATCAACAATAAAAAATTAAAGAAGGAAGAAAAAACCCTTGTCTGGAATAATTCTCCATCTTCTCTTTCTGTCTCGACGATCCTCATTCATTCTCCTTCTCAAGTAGCAAACACCGTGATTGAGTGTAATGGTGATAGGTGAAAGGCGGGTGAAGGGTAGAGATGGATGACGGAAGGTGATGTGTTAAGATTGTGTAGTACAAAGGGCATGATAGAGAGTTATGCTTTTGAACCCCCAAGGGCTCCTTTTAGAGTTGAGGGTTGTTAAAATTCGGACTCCACCTCAAATAGGGATTTTTCACGTCAAAAACACTAACGGGAAAAAAATTGGGCGTCGGGCCGTGCAACTCGTCAGTAGATTGCGTGATCTCACGGTTTTGCTCATAACTTCTTCTTCCGGACTCCGATTGAGGTGATTTTTACGATCACGCGATCCTCTCTTCCTCAGCTTTCCATCCAATAAAGAAATCACAAAAATCTAACATATGAAGGGAAAGAGTCATGCTGGTCGGAACAGCTTGCGCGTCTTCACCGTTTTGATCATAACTTGCTCATCTGATCTCCAATTGAGGTGTTTCTTGAGCCATAATGACCTTCTCTTCCGTGGCTTTCTAACCATATATTATATGATCAGTTTGAACTTCTACACAAATACAGAAAAATTATGCAAATTGGACATGCATTTTTCAGCATTCTTTCACGACTTCACTCTTCATTCGAACTTTGCACTTTTAATCCGTTTTACACCTAAAAATACAAAATAACACCTCAAATGCACCAATATCTTAAATATACGAAAATTAACCATTTAGTGCTAAAATACGAACATAAATTCCACAAAATGGTGCTAAATCAGACCCTAAAACATGCAAATTTTCACACTAAACAAACCCCCCAAACTTAAGATGTTGTTTGTCCTCGTACAATGAAATCGAACAAAGAAGAAAGATAGTGTATAAATCAAATGGAAAACAAGAAATATGACATCTAGGCCATTCAAAATACAATTGTCATTAACTCCCGTCATGCAACTCTCATTACATGCAATAATTCATTTATAGCATACAAGTTAAGACAATTACTACCAATTTCAATGTTCCATTGACTTATTCTCACGGGAAGTATATCACTCGCACTCAAGTGTAAAAGATGTACACTTATGGTATATGGTGTTTACGCTCAAATTCAATTCAGGTACATACGTAACCATAAACTTGCCAAAATCTCAGAATCTCCACCACTAAAAATATGATTTTATAATGGATCAAAAAAGACTTTTATTCGGATGTAATGTTGTCTCTTTGGTTAAGATAGGAAATATATGGACAAATGACTCAAAACTCGGATCAATCAAGCACGCCTATCATGATCTTTTATTCTTCTTACTCACTTCTTTTAAGCACATCATCCTCCCCAACTCCTCAATTTTTCTCTTCCACACACTACATATACACATTTTTTTCCTTTTTTTTTCATCTTCTTGAGGTACTAGTTTTGGGAACTACCTCACACATCCTCCATAGGGTACTAGATTTAAGAACTACCTTAGGGTATTTGATTCAATAGAGTACTAGATTTAAGCACTACTCCATGATTTTCTCCTTTAGATGCAATTTCAAGCTCAATCACTCTTTCAACACCAATTTAATTCCTTCCCAAGCTATTATCAAGCTCCATCAACTGACTTTGAAAAATCATTAATTATCTTCATGACGGACAAAGGCTCAAAAAATCATTAAGATACTCAAAGTGGTTATTTCTCGTAGGCTGCTAAAAAAAATAAGGTTTTAAGGCTCAACGGGGCTAACTACGGATAAACAATCATATGATAGGGAATTATTTAGCTAAGTGACTCATAATAATCAAGGATGGCCTTAGATCATCTCCCATCATCTAACATAACATGTAGTCTCGAGCAAGACAAAAGGCAAGTTCTAGAATACAAACACAAGAACGATACTCACTTGAAAGAAATATAATGTGTTTATGTACATGAATAAGGCTCAAAATCTCACATGGTTTTAACAAGTAATAGAACACTCTTCATGGTAAACAATATCCCACAAGTACACATTGAACTTCATACCACAATATAACTTAAGTACAATCCCTTCATCAATTTCAAGAGCATACGAATTTCTGGCAGAAATCTAAAAAATAAATTCTTACTAAGCACACAACCAGAAACTTAAACTATACCTCAACTACTCAAGAATCAACACAATTTATCACATAAAAATTAAAATAAAGTAACGAAGGCACCTGATTTCAATCTCCTCCACATCTTGCAAGTTCCTTGAGTTATTCAACTCGGTCAATCGTAGACCTCAGATATCCTTCATAATCATCAAATCTCAAACACATGTCATCACCAATTAGAACTCATCAGTAAAATCATAGGAGAACTTAAAAATTCAACAAAAAATTAACCACACCACATCTAGGAAACACACAAGACACTTGGAAAGTCGCAAAAAAATTGAAAGATCGAAATAAATTCCAAAAATTCTAAAAAAGAATCGACCCCAAGCATCACACGCAAAGTGAACATACCTAGGTGCGGTTGGAACAAGGGAAGAATATTACACCCCCCAAACTTAGATGAAAACGTGAGTTGAATCTAAGTTTCAAAGGATGTAATTACCTTAAGTGTAAGCACGCACCTTGAGTATAATTCACTTAGCATAAGATACAACAAACGAAATAAAATAAAAGCACTAAAACGATGGGATGCCTCCCACCAAGCACTCTTGTTTAATGTCGATGAGCTCGACAAAAATCAATAGGCTCATCGGAATGGCCATGGATATCTTTCATCCTTGCCATCGTACTCTAATCTTTGTGCTTCTTCATCAGTCATGTACTTGTGGCAAGGGATATCCTCGTTGGTATTCTTAAAACTTATCTTTACTTTGCCAACCATATTTTGATCATATCTCAACAACCTTTCCATTCTACTCCACCACTTATTCCTTCTTCTAACAAAAATTCTCAAGTTCTCTTCTAACACCTTGTCCCTAAGAGTATGAGAGGAATCATTAGGTAAAACAAAATCAATAAAAACAGTATCATCAAATTCAATGCAACTTAAAGAATTTAAAGGTTTAGAAATGCTCATTTCATTCTTCAAGTCATCTTCAGTTGCTTCTTGACTTTGTTTTTCTTCTTTTAAGTCTATGCAATTATTTGATTCATGTAAGTATTCAAGGAATTCAAGAGAAAGTTCATTAGAAAAATCATCATTAATAGTAGTAGAAAGAGTAAGAAATTTGCTTAGGCTTGTTTCTAATGGATCCTTAAGCATTATTATGGGTAAGCTCTCCTTAGTGGTTTCCTCTACTACATCATTGCTTTAGCACTCTTCAAACGACAACTTAGGAACTTCAGACTGCATTCCACTCGCAATAGAACAACAATTTCTTCCTCAAACCCTTATTCAACCTCTACTCTTTCCTCTTGTTGACGTAGACGGAGCATAAGCATATCCAAGATCTTTTGTCCCTCTTCGTGTTCCTTCTTCATCTCTTCTTGTTGCATTTTCAACTCTTCAAACAAATTCTCGGATCCATGACAAATTTTGATTGAAGTAGAATAGGTGTTCTCTTGGAGAGGTTGATATGAATTTCCATTGTAAGCACAAGACCGTTCATCTTCAGATATGACTTGATTGTAGTATTGAGAAGGAACTTGATTAATTGGAAAATCATAACCATATTACCTCTCATCCATGTAATATGGAGGAGGAACCATAGCAATCTGATTTCCATAGAATTCCATCTCTTGTACTTCAAAAATAATTCAGAGCCAGAATATGTTCAAATAAATAAATAAAAATAAAGCAATAAAAAAATCATAATTAAGGGACAACAAATAATTTAGTGGTCTCCTATTTAAACAATCTAATCCCTGGCAATAGCGCCATTTGCTTGTTCACCTTTTTGCATGTCTTCAAGTGTAAGGAATCAATTGTAACTCAACGTGTGACCAAGTAAAAATATCAAACCTAAGGGATTAGCATTAAATAAGATACACACTAACTAATTCGCATCACTAATAATTAAGACAAAGTAACCTTTTCTGATTTTGGAAATTATTAAACTAATTATGCAGAAAAATAAATAATAAAATAAAATAAATAAAAATAAAAACCACAAACAATCACAAGTGTTTCAAGAGAGAAGACAAGATAGCTCTAGGAAATCCAGTTTAAATTAGTCAAATTAAATCACTAGACAATCGATTATAATTCATGCAGATTTAATGGAAGCAATCACATAACAATGTTAAATCCCTCTTTTAAAGTAAATTTAACACATAATTCTGGTTCAAACCCTCAGATGCAAAAGAATAATTCCTATTCACTTTCTAGGTACTTCATTTAAAATTCCATTAAAGGCTAGAGCACTAGACTACCCTTTGAAGGTACTTAAGTATTAAACCTCGGTTCCCGCCTAACAATCTAAGAAACTAAATCCTCTAAAATGGTAATTAATAAATATATTAAGTGTCCAATATTAATTATTCTAATGAATAAAGGTTATATGGTTAGATCCCCTTTACTTATAATAGATAGACAAATGTAATCACTTTATGGAACAAGCAAGCAACAAGCATAAATATGCACAAGACAATGACATATCATGAATGAGGGCAAACCATATAAGACAAAATATAAGTCTCAAATTCAAAGCATTAATTAGGGAATAATAATACTGCAGAAATCCATAACCTAATCTAGGTCATCAATTCAATCCAATTCAACCTTCAAAATCTAAAACTATCCAGAAAAGTACTAGTCCATGGTGTTACAAGCAACAACCATGTCTATGGAATGAAACTTACACATGAGTCTATAAATAAACAATAAGAAATTAAAGAAGGAAGAAAAACCATTGTCTAGAATAATTCACTGTCTTCTCTTTCCATCTCGACGATCCTCCTTCATTATCCTTCTCAAGTAGCAAACACCATGATTGAGTGTAATGATGATAGGTGAAAGGCTGGTGAAGGATAGAGATGGATGGCGGAAGGTGATGGGTTAAGATTGTGTAGTCCAAAGGGTGTGGTGGAGAGTTATGCTTTTGAACACCCCAAGAGCTCCTTTTATAGTTGAGGGCTGCTAAAATTCAGACTCCACCTCAAAATAGGGCTTTTTCAAGTCAAAAACACTAACGAGCCAAAAATTGGGCCATCGGGTTGTGCCACTCATCAGTAGATTTCGCGAACTCTATATATTATATGATTAGTTTGTACTTCTACACAAATACAGAAAAATTATGCAAATTGGACATGCGTTTTTCAGCATTCTTTAACGATTTAACTCTCCATTCCAAACTTGCATTTTTAATCCGTTTTCCACCTAAAAACACGAAATAACACCTCAAATGCACCAATCTCTTAAATATACGAAAATTAACCATTTAGTGCTAAAATACGAACATAAATTCTACAAAATAGTGCTAAATCGGACCCTAAAACATGCAAATTTTCACACTAAACAAACCCCCAAATTTCAGATGTTGTTCGTCCACGTACAACGAAATCGAACAAAGAAGAAAGCTAGTGTGTAAATCAAATGGAAAAAAAGAGATATGACAACTAGGCCATTCAAAATACAATTGTCATTAACTCCGGTCATTCAACTCTCATTATATGCAATAATTCATTCATAGCATACAAGTTAAGATAATTACTACCAATTACAATGCTCCATGGACTTATTCTCACGGGAAATATATCACTCACACTCAAGTGTAAAAGATGTACACTAATGGGGTATGGTGTTTATGCTTAAATTCAATTCAATTACATGTGTAACCATAAGCTTGCCAAATATCTCAAACTCTCCACCAATAAAAGTATGATTTGATAATGGGATCAAAAAGGACCTTTTTCAGATGTAATGTTGGCTCTTTGGTTAAGGTAGGAAATATATGGATAAGGGACTCATAACTCGGATCAATCAAGCGCGCCTATCATGATCTTTCAATCTACTTACTCACTTCAACTAAGCACATCATCCTCCTTAACTCCTCAATTTTTCTCTTCCACGCACAACATATACACAGTATTTTCCTTTTTTTCTTCTTCTTGAGGTACCAGTTTTGGGCACTACCTCACGCATCATCCATGAGCACTACCTCACGCATCCTCACAAATCTTGTGTAGTCAATGCTTAAGGAATGGATCCATGGTATGCGGATTTTGTCAATTACATTGCCGTAGGTGAAATTCCAAAAGATCTCAACATGTATCAACTTGCGAAGTTTAAGAGGGATGTTGAAACTTTCATATGGTATGATTCGTTCATCTACAAGATTTGTACAGATTCTATCATCCGTAGGTGTGTGCCTGAGATAGAGATGGAGAGTGTTCTTGATTTTTTCCATGCACAACATAACGGGGGCACTTCGGAGCTCAAAAGACTGCAGCAAAGGTACTTCAATCTGCTCTTTATTGGCCTACTTTGTTTAAAGATTGTGAATCCTATGTGGTGACATGCGATAGATATCAAAGGATAGGAAACATAAGTAGAAGAGATGAGATGTCACTTCAGCCGAGCATTGTTGTTGAAATCTTCGATGTATGGGGAATCAATTTTATGGGGTCGTCTCCCCCATCTAATGGATTTCTCTACATCCTTCTAGTAGTGGATTATATTTCTAAGTGGGTGGAAGTCATTCCTACTCGCATGAATGATTCTAAGACCGTGTTCTCTTTCTTGAAGAAACATATCTTTGCCCGTTATGGAATTCCTAGAGCACTTGTAAGTGATGGAGGTTCCCACTTCGTCAACAAGCTTCTTGAAAGAGTTCTCAAGGAGTGTGGTGTTAAGCATAGGGTTACTACACCCTATCATCCTCAAGCTATTTTGCATGCGGAAGTCTTCAACCAACAAGTGAAATAAATTTTAGAGAAGGTAGTCGGAACTAATAGGAAAGATTGGGCCATGAAGCTCGAATGATATTTTGTGGGGGTTCTGAACTGCGTATAAGACTATGCTTGACATGTCACCTTATCAAATTGTCCATGGGAAGCCTTGCCAATTACCCGTAGAGATTAAGGATAAGGCTTTTTGGGCATTGAGAAGTTTGAACTTGTGTCTTAAGGATCAAAAGGAATTGAGGTTGACTCATATCAATCAACTTTTGGTGATCTACAAGGAAGGAATGAAGAAATAGCATGATTCAAAGATCACTTACAAGGAATTTAAGTAAGGTGATGAGGTATTACTCTTTAACTCTCATTTGAAGCTCTTTGCTGAAAAATTGAAATCGAAGTGGACGGGACCATTCATTTTCCATAGAGCCTGCAGAAGGGGATGTTTTGAAATCATGGACAAGGACGCAGACATCATAGCGTCGAATGGGCATTGATTAAAGCATTATAAGTCGTCGGATGATGCTTGCATCGTCTTTGAGGATACCTTGCATTGATTTGGTACCGTCGTGACTCTCCAACGTTAAACAAGAGCCCTTGTTGGGGGCTTTTCCTTCTATTTTATTGCTTTATTTCATTATTGTGATTAAGAAATTTTTATATTTGTCGTGCTTACTTATCAAAAATTACATCTCTTTGCAAACTTAGTTTCGACTATAGTTTCCACTAAGTTTGGGGGTGTGATATACTTACCTCATCGTAGCACTGAGATTATAATCTTTTCTTTGTAATGTTTGTTAGGGGAGTTGATTTTTTGCAGCATATTAAAACTTAAATCGGTGTTGATGTGTTAATTTTTTGTAATTTGCCTAATGTTCAATGGTGTTTTATTTATTGTGTCGTATGCGTAGTATATATACAATTATTATTGAATCTTAATGGTGGTTCTCTAGCTATAGTTTTGCTCTATTTTGGTACCTAATGATCATTTTTGAGCTTGAAGTTCGCAAGGGACAAAGAAGAGTCGAGATTGAATGATCAGGAGGTCGGTTCGACCAAGAGAGAAGGTCAAACTAGACGGTTTGAGTCAACCAGTAATCAGAGAATTTGCTATAGGCTGGATCGACCTTGCTGCACTAGTTCAACCAGTGGTTCGAGTCGAACCAGCCATCATAAAGTTTGTTACAAGCTGGTTCGACCTCGACGTCTTGGTTAGACTAATGGTTCAAGTTGAACTAAATCCCAAGAATGTCCAGAACTGGGGTTCGAACATGACACTGTGTTCGACCACCTAGTTTGAGTCGAACCAACCCAGGTAAGTTGTGTTTAACTGTTATTCCAGCCCTTGTTCCGTACACTCTTCACACCACCCACACTCAAATCCTCTCCGAACCAAAAACCCTCTCTTCCAAACTTTAATTTCACGTATTTCTACTTCGATTAAACCACTTTCCACCCTTTCCACACTTGATTTCTCATGGATTTGGAGCTCTTCAGTTGAAAAACTAGGGGTTTTCCATAAATTTGGGGATTTTCATATCTTGTTCATACTACACTATGGCTGGATCGAAAGGTACGTTCTCTTGACTCTATGACCCTAATATTGAAGTTCTATTGCTTGATTTTGAGTGGGTAAGTTGATTGAACTAGTTTTTATGTGAATTCATGGTGTAATTTGAATTTTTGTTTGAAATTTCATATGAACAAGTTATGGGTCCAATTTTAATTTTAATTTGTTGGTAGACCTTGATGTTTACTTGAAGTTGTTGAGCAATTAGAGTGGTGAAGTGAATTATGTAGAATTTTGATTTGATCTGTGAAGTTTGATAAATGCATGCTTAAGTGTAGAAAGTGAAGTGAATGGTGAAAATGATGAATTGATCTTGTTGGAGAAGTTGAATGATGAAATGAGAATGGAATAGTATGTCTATGGATTCATGGTTAATATTATGAATAGCATGCTTTTTTGAAGTTCATTGTACATGAATAACTTGAAGTCTTGAGTAGAGTTTAGTGTATAATTAGACTTGAACAAAGGATTGGTTGCATTTCTTGTATTTGATTGGTATTGAAATATTATTCTTATAGGAAAAGGAAAGGCGATTGAAATCCGCTCCAAGATGAAGGAGGATAGGCATCCTCCTGAAGAAAAGGTTACAAAGAAATTACAGCTTAAGGAGATGCTACAAAGGAACTTTCATGTACAAATGGAGAATTGGGAGGAGATTAAGGATCAATGGGGTGCGATGTCCGATAAGATCACTCGTACGAGGTACCAGGATGATGATGCAATAAGGACGATGAATATACGGGATGATATCATGTGGATGTTCGATCAGGTGGGCATCCATCACTTCATGAAGCTGAAGAGGCCCACATATTTTCATGTTACTGCGGAGGTGTTGTGTTCCATCACAATCAAAAAGGGTTCTAGTTCTTTACCGTATGAGTGTTCATTTTAGCTTGGTGGCGAAAGGAGAACATGGACAGCTGAAGATTTTAATCAGTCGCTAGGGACTCCGAGTGGGATTTCTAGACACGAGAATGGACACTTCAGACTGAATGGTTTTGGAGTGCTATTTCAGGAGAGGATAGGATTTCAAGACAAAGGAGGCTCGTACTGCATTGATTCGTAACCCGGTCCTTAGATACATGGATAGAGTTTTGGGCAACATATTGTTTGCTCGATCTGAGGAAAGTTGTGTATCTAGGGGAGAGTTGTATTCTCTATGGTGTATGTTGAATGGAGTGCAGTTCAATGTGGGCTCATATTTAATTCAGCAGCTCTACATATTTAAGAGTTCCTCTTATCAAAGAGTGAATATTAGAGATTGCTTACTCTGGTGGTTGAGTCGTACCACATGGATTTCACTGGCATTACCCCTATTACGAAGGATTTCAATTTAGTGATGAGTGCCTGTGTTTGAGCTGGATTTTCTTTTCATCGTGATGGAGACTGGTTTTTCACTAGGGGTTCTAATCCCTTTTCTTTCATGTTTCCATATGATGTGAGGGCTTTTTGACAATGATCGAGGGTGATAGAAAGCATGAGATGCCACTACCACAGCCACAACAGCAGTAGCATTGGGGCAGTCAAGATGACTACTACAGGGATTAGTTTCGGTTGATGAATGAGCACCTTGTCAACCTGAACAACAATCAGAAGAAGACGAACCGCCAGCTAGGCTTGCTGCCTACGAGCTATGCAACACTCGATATGCGCTACAACGCGCTGCATGCCAACTATGTGGTGATGGATCAGAGATTAGGAGATTTGAATGACAATTATGAAACTCTGGATAGGAAGGTGGATACCCTACAGAGAGATTTTGATGATTGGCACAGGAGAGACAGTGATGATGATACTCCATAGGAGTAGAGGGCGCCAGGTTTTCATCTTATCTGCTTCATCTCATACCCTTTTTCTTTTCTTTTTACAGGACGTGTATTTGGTGATGTGAGTGGCTTGTATTGATATTTGATACTGATTCTTAGATTGGATTATTGGTGATACTTGATTTGGATTGATATGATGGGTTCTTGATTAGTATGTTGCATTCTTATTTTGCATGTGTTGATTTTGTTGATGAGAAGCATGTATAACTTGTAAATATGTGGAGTTCATTATGGAATTGATCTTGATTATATGCTATGAGGAGTGCTTAGGATTCTATTTATCCATGTGAGAATTTGAGCCTAATAAAATCATGCTACATCCATGCATGATAGTTTATTCTTGTGAGAATCATTCATATAACCGTATTCTAGAACTTGGCTTGGAGTCTTGTGTGAGACTTATGGTTGTTAGTTATTAGGACATGATCTTAGGTCATTATTGTTTATTTGAGTCACTTAGCCAAATTTTATCTTCCCATATACTATATAAATCATTGGAGGCCTTATTGAGCCTTTAAAAGTTTTTTCTTTGGCAAGCCATGATAAAAAGTCTTATTTATCCTTTACTTGAGCCTTGTTGAATATCCTATTCATTAGTAGAGAGTTGAGGTAAATATATGCTAGCTTGAATGTGAAGAAGGAAGAAGAGAAAATTTTGGTTGAGCGATATAAAATGAAAGAAAAATATGGTTAAATCTTGTTTAGGGGTAGTGCCTAAAATCGGTACCCTGACTGCTTAGAATGGTAGTGCCCGAATTTGGTACCCTTGTACTTTGAAGAAAGAAGATGTTGATTCCAAGGAAAAGAAGGAGAAGTTGAATTGCAAAGATCATAAGAATAAGATGGAGAAAAGGAAGCTGTTTGATGAAAAGCAAAGCTCCAAGGTAATTCTCTACTAGTGAATTAATCACTGTATCTATATTTTCCTACCTTTACCAAAGAGCTAACATTACAATCCAAAATCAAGTCCTTTGTGATCCTAGTAATGAAGTGATTATAAGTTGATTTTTGAAACCCTTGCCAAGCTTATGGTTACGCTGAAATATGAATTGAATATGAGCGTATATATTAACTTGTTTAAGCGTACTTTACACTTGAGAGCAAGAGTAAACACTTATCTTGTGATCTAGATGACTTAGTACTCCGAAGCGTAATATAATTGAGTGATGTTTTTACATGAATGAAATGTATGATGCGATTGGTACTTGTTTTAAATTGATAAAATTGCATGTGTAGGTATGTTTTGTAATTGACTTGATGGTCTTGTGAATTTTACACTTACTCTTATAGTTTTGATTTTGTCGCCTCGCAATGAGCAACATGTAAGTTTGGGGGTTTGATGAGAGTGTAAATTCACGTAATTTGAGCTCTAGTTTATGTGATAATGATGAATGATTTGATCCTAAATAGAGATGAATCAAGATATGTAGTGGAAAGTCACGAATCAGGTGCGTTTGAGGCCATTTGAGCGGATTCTCGAAGGAAAACAGGATAAAAGTGATCGAAACAAGAAAAGGGGTACGAAAGCACCTGGTTCAACCAAGAAGCCAGTGGTTTGACCACTGGTTCAGGTCAAACCAATGATCCGCAAAGTTGCTACAGAATGGTTCGGCCATGACCTTATGGTTTGACCAGCCATGAAGGTTGAACAGTGGTCAAACCAAAAGCCTAAAGTGATGTAGTGATGATTCGACCATGATACTTCTAGTTCGATCGGTGGTTCGAGTCAAAATAGGCATCTGCCAGTGAATTACAGGCCGGTTCGACCAAGCTGTTAGTGGTTCAACCAAGGGCTTTGGTCGAATCAACGTGTGAGAAGCTTTCAGATCTATATTTTTACACCTTCAGTACGTGTTTTCGCTCAAAAAGCCCATTAGAGGTCTATTGGCGGAGCTGAAAGTATAAAAGGAAGACCCTACGCAGCTGAAAGAAGAGCCATTCACCACCTTCATTCTAAACAACATCCAAAATCCTACCATCATCCACTGAGCTGTGGAGAGAGATTCATCTGTCGAATCAAGTGAGAACCAAGTGATGATTCAAGATGGAGTGAGACGTGACGGCGCCCGCATCTAGTGTTTACTTCACATCTTAATTTATCTTGTAATTTTCAAGACTATAGGTAAGATCTATCCTACCACCATGAATGTTCTTCGATCAATCATGGGCTAGAACCGCTTCGTTAGTTCTAGGGTTTATGAAGGTTTTAGGAGTTAATTGAACTTCCGTTTGTATACTCCGTACAACACCAATTGTGGTTTATTTTATATAAGACTATGCCTTTTAAATTTATACTCAAAGTTGTTTTGTGCATTATTAATTGTTATGTAGAGTTTGAATACATATCTTGATTATTAATTGAGAATTGTTATGTAGAGTCTGAATACATATCTTGATTATTAATTGAGTGTGTTCACTGCTGAGCAGGATTACATGTTATGATTCTAAGTGAGGGGACTCCGAAGTCTCATTAAAATTATCTTATATAAATACTTGTTAACTGAATCTTATTCGGGTTAATACGTAGGACAAAGAGAATATCTTCATAGTACCTATAAATAGAGATCATATGAGGTTAGAGTACTTAGTGCACGAGAAATAATTGATACAAATAGTACCTAGAAAGGGGGTGAGTTATATCTCTTGCTCCAAGGATACTCACATGTGTCACACGCTTATTTACTTGTATCTATAGAATAGATTTGCGTGGTTTAGTGATGTGTCCATACTTCACAAGGCAGAGTCGGACATTGATATACGGGAGGGAAGTTAATGAGTAAAAATGGATGGCCCGAAGAACTACCTAATTTCTCACTTATTCACTTTCGTTTAATCTCTATGGCTTGTTTATTTTAGCTGCTATTTTAATTATTTGTTCATTAGTAACTTAATTCATCACAGTTATATTGCCAACCTAGTCTTAATAAGTTAGATTATAATTAAATTGATAATAATATATCCCTTGGGTTCGAAAATCACTTGGTCGCTTATCAAAGCTACAATACCATCCTTCATACTTGGGAATTAATATTGTATGTTGAGAAAATACTCATCATGCTGCTGCTGCTGTCCTTGATCTACTATCCTCTGCAGCTCCTGATACAACCCCGCAACATACATCTAAGCCACAATCCTCGAATCTCCTCTCCTTAAGCACGTTGCTGATATCGCCTCGTGCGCCAGAGTGTTCATCAACCTATTCACATCATTTCGGATCGTAATCAAAGCCCTCACATCATACAGACACGTGAAAGAATAGGGGTTAGAACCCCTAGTAAACAACCAGTCTCCATCTCGATGAAAAATAAATCCAGCTCGAATACATGCACTCATAACTAGATCAGGATCCTCCAGAATAGGGGTAATACTAGTAAAATCCATGTGGTATAACTCAGCCACGGGAGTAAGCAATCCTCCAATATTCACTTTTTGAAAAGAGGAACTCCTGAATCTGTAAAGCTGCTGAATCAGATATGACCCCACATTAAACTGCACTCAATTCATCAAGCACCATAAAGCATACAACTCTCCCCTGGATAGGCAACTCCCCTCAGATCGGGCAAACAATGTATTACTCAAAACTCTATCCATGTATCTAATGACTGGGTTGCAAATCATAGCAGCACGAGCATCCTAAGACTTGAAGTCCATATCCTTTCCTGAAATAGATCTCCAAAAATCATTTGGTCTGACGTACCCATTCTCATGCTTAGAAATCTAATGAGCGTTTTCTCAACACACAATTAATCCCCAAGTATGAAGGATATCAATTGTAGTTTCGAAAGGTGACCAAGTGAATATCGAACCCAAAGGACGGCGTATTATCAATTTAATTATTATCTAAATTAATTAAGACGATTATGACAATATAGTTTGAGGATTGAATGATTAAACTACTAAACAAGTAATTAAAATAACAAATAAGATAAAGTCACTTGAAGAATATGAAAGTGGATCAAGTAGGAGAATAGGTAGCTCTAGGATAACCCAGTTTCACTCAATAACTTCCCTTTCATGTGTTGATGTCCGACTCTGCCTTGTGAAATATAGACGCATCACTAAACCATGCATATCTACCCTATAGACACAAGTAAACATGCGTGTAACACGTGAATAACCTCAGAGCAAGAGATATAATTTCACCCCCCTTTTCTAGGTACTATTAATAACAATTATTTTCCCCTAGGATTGGTACTCTAACCCAATATGATCTCCCTTTATAGGTACTATGAAGTTATCCTCTATATCCTACTTAATAACCCGAATTCAATTCAATTAATAAGTTTTCATATATGATAATTCTAATGAAACTTTGGAGTCCCCTCACTTTGAATCATAACATGGAATCCTGTTCAGCTGTGAACACACTCAATCAATAACCAAGATATTATTCAAACTCTACATAACAGTTAATGATGCACAAAACGACCGTGAATATGGATTAAGAAAGCACAATCATATATAAAATAAACCACAAGTAGTGTTGTACGGAGTTTACACATGAAAGTTCAATTAATTCGTAAAACCTTCACAACCTAGTTCTACCAAAAAGGCTCTAGCCCATGATGTTACGAAGAACAATCATGGGTGTTGGATAGATCTTACCCGTATGTCCGGAAAATACGAGATAAATTAGGAAATGAATAAACCCTAGATGAGGCGTCATCGCGTCCTTCTCGCTCTTGAATTCTCCTCTTAGTTCTCCTCTTATTCCACAAACAAATATTCAAAGTGATGGATGGATGGAGGAAGGGATGATGGTTGGGGGGGTGATCCCCCATTTTGGGGTGTAGTATGTTGTGGCCTCTCTTCTCCTCTCTTGTATTCCTCATTCTTCCATCTTGTACTGCTGTATAAGCCTTCTTTTATACTTTTAATCAACCTCCCGGGCCTGGAATGGGCTTTTTGAGTGATCACACACATCAACGGTGTAAAAATACAGATATGGTAAGTTCACGAGCCTCAATTCGACTTCAGCAACAGGTCGAATTGATCCCTCCAAGTCGAATCACAGGTCGAATGGGCACACAGTAAGTCCCAGGTGCTCGATTCGACCAACTGCCCTGGTTGAACCGAAGTGATAAGGTCGAATCGACATCTCCACCAACCGATTCGACCTTCATTCGACCTAATGCCCAGGTCGAATAGCCCCTGTCGTAGTCGAATCCACCTTCTGCTCATGTGTGCTGCCAATTCGACCTGAAGGGCTGGTCTAATTGATCTCCTTTAGGTCGAATTGCACTTCTGCTTAGCCCAACGATGACTTCGACTTTCTTTCTTCAGTTTTCAATACTTCCACTCCGATTTCCTTCAAAAAACCACTCAAATAGCTCCAACAACACCTGATTCGTGACTTCATATAATATATATATATATATATATATATATATATATATATATATATATATATATATATATATATATCAGTTTACAACTAATTTCATCCTTCAAACACTCCATAATAGCAAAAATCCAGGTGCAAGATTCGTGAATTTACACTCATCAAAATCCCCCTCTGAGTTCCTAGCAGCACATTAAAATCCTTAGCTGTCAATGTTCTCCTTTCACCTCCAAGCTGGAATGAACACACTTACGAAAGAGAACTAGCACACTTCTTGATTGTTATCGAACATAACAATTTGGCAGTCACATGAAAATACGTAGGCCTCTTCAGCTCCATTAAACGACAGATGCCCACTTGATCAAACATCCACATAATGTCATCACGGATATTCATCGTCCTCATGGCATCATCATCCTGGTACCTCGTACGAGTAATCTTGTCAAACATCGAACCCCATCTATCCTTAATTTCCTCTTGGAGCGAATTCCAGTTGCCTTTTATTTTTCTACAAACGTAATACTTCAATACCAAACAAATACGAGAAAAGCAAACCAACCGAAGTTCAAAACTAATTATACACTAAGCTCTACTCAAGACTTAAAGTTATTCATGTATAATCAATTCAAGAAAAACATGCTCCCAACTCCATGTGTTCATAAGATTTAACCATGAATCCATACACATGCTATACATTCTCATTCCAAAATTCAACTATCCGACAAGAATTTTCAATAATTTAACCATTCACTTCACTTTCTTCACTTAAGCATGCAATTTATAAAACTTCACAAATTCACAAAATTCTAACATGTTTCTATTCACCACACAAATTACTCAACAATTTCAAGTAGAACATCAAGGTCCAACAACAAATCAACAATTAAAATCGGACCCATCACTTGTTCATAAGAAATTTCAAACAAAAAACATAAATCCAAATTACACGATGAACCCACATAAAACTAGTTCAATCAACTTACCTAGTGTAAGCAATTAAAATTTACAATCTAATTAAATGGCGACACGTAGATTTTCTAGATTAAATATCAATTATTAATTTATTTTGGAATATAAATAAATTAATTCCTAAAATAAATTAATAAATAATTGATAATTAATTTGAGCCCAACAAATTAAATGGGCTTAAATTAAAAGAGGTCTGACCCAAGTCAATTAAGCCCAAATCAAATGAGGCTTTACTCAAGTCAAACAAGCCCATAAAAATTAAATCAGGCCCAAGTAAAGTATGCCTGATTATGGCCCAATCAAGTTGGAAGCCCAAGCCCGTAGAGCAAGGCCCAAATAGGCATGGACTTCACCCATCACTTATATAAAGGGGCTTCTCCATTCATTTGGACAGACGGACACATTCAAGCACTCGAAGACGATGTCGCTCTTGAAGAGATCAAGAACACGAGCAACACTCCCTCAAGATCTTCAAGCTTCAAGTGAAGAACACTCGAGGATCTTCAAATCTTCAAGCCTTCAAAGCTTCAAGCGAAGAACACTCGAGGATCTTCAAGTCTTCAAATCTTCAAAGCGTCAAGTCAAGAACAAGCTCAAGATCTTCAAGCAGTCTTCAAGTCTTCAAGCAGCAAGTCAAGAACAAGCTCAACATCTTCAAAGCATCTTCAAGCTACAAGTCAAGAACAAGCTCAAGATCTTCAAAGCATCTTCAAGCAAGCTTCAAGTCAAGAACAAGCTCAAGATCTTCAAAGTATCTTCAAGCAAGCTTCAAGTCAAGAACGACCACCAATCCGGGATCAAGGCTTCAAGTCCCCCAGATCAAGCGTTCTTCGTGGAAAGCTCTCCAGTTAACGTTCAATCCTAATAAAGGTTCAACGCCTCTAGATCAACGTTCAAGACTACACACCCGAGTTCGGACAAGCTTTGTTTGAAGATCTAGCTCAACACACACGCTGTCAACACAGTCAGCATACACTCCAGTCAAAGAAGTCAAAGTCAACAAACACAAGTTATGTGAAAGTCAAGTCAAAGCCACATTGGTTCGAGAGAAGAATCAGGGGATTGATTGAGATTGTAACCCATTTACATATTCTCCAAATTAAATCCATCTGAAATTATCTTTGTACCCAATTTGTATTTATTTTATTATAAATATCAAACTTGTTGTTACAAATTTTGGCACGCCCTGTGGGACAGTCAATACCTCTCATCTCTTCTATCTATAATCTTGAAGATACAAAGCATGACTCCTCTCAGGATTGCAATAAGAAGACCTTCTACCTTGAAGCATTCAGAGCAGTAAAATGCAGAGATTCAAAAGATAACTCCACTCAAGATTGCGATACGAAGGTCTGTTGCATCAAAGTCTCCAGAGTTGCAAACTGAAAAGGTTGGAGTCATTACAAGAAGTATTCCCGAAGGCTCCATAGAGGCAAACCATATTGTGGGGATTACTCTCAACAAGCCATTGCATGGAGACAAGAGTGGTAAAAATATTTCTGCTTGCTCAACTCCTCTCTCCACGCCAAGCTCATCATCTACCTCAATTGAAGCTGCAGTGATGACGACAAGTGCTATGACCATTGAGAATCAACTCGCAAATATGATGAGAGCCATTGAAGGACTCAACAAGCACATGGAAGCTCAAGATGTAAGGATCTCCGCACTTATGACAAAAATATATAATGCGGAGACAAGCCATGCAAATAAGAAACAAGTTGATGATGAGCATGAGGAGGAGGACTCCGCGAAATAACATCCATCTGAAACGAATCAAGTTGAAGAAGATATACAAGTTTCAGCTGACAAGACGCTTCCTATCAAACAACTAAAGAACGTCGTGATAGAGACAATAAAAGACAAGTTTGAAGGGAGTTCCAAATCTTTTGTTGCCTACAAAAAGCCACATACAAAGAGAATTGACAACTTGAAGATGCCAGCTGACTACCAACCTCCAAGGTTCCAACAATTCAATGGCAAAGGCAACCCAAGACAACATGTGGCACACTCCGTCGAGACATGAAATGATGCTGGGACTTACGATCTCTAAAAGGAAATGCCTTTGATTGATACATCAACTTGGAATCCGAATCTATTGAAGGTTGGGGGCAAATGGAAAAAGAATTCCTAAACTGTTTCTATAGCACATGAAGAACTGTTAGCATGATGGAGCTAACAAATACTCAGCAAAATGATGAAGAATATGTCCTAGATTACATCAACAGATGGAAAAGCTTAAACCTCAATTGCAAAGAAAAGCTGCTAGAAACTTCAGTTATAGAAGTATGCATTCAAGGAATGCAATGAAATCTCTGCTACATACTCCAAGGAATACGGCCTAAAACTATTGAAAAGTTAGCTACAAGAGCTCGCGACATGGAGTTGAGCTTGACATTAAATGACATCGAATGGCCATCTATTCAAGACTCCTACGAATTTGAAGACATGCCTTCTGATGAGCTCGTAGAAGAGGAACCACAAATAAAGACTACAGTTTCCATAAAGATTCATAGAAATGAAGTGGAAGAAAGAGAAAATAGAGCATCCCAAGATTGGGGGCAATGAACTGTTGACAAATCAAATTCAAAGCTCCTTGACATGAGCTAAAACTGTTTGCATTATGCTCCTTGATATGAGTTAAAACTATCTAAAATCCTCACAAATTCAAGGCTCCTGGATAAAAGCTTAAACTATCTAAAATCTCTCAAGTTAAGCTCCCTAACATGAGCGAAAACTGTCTGCATTACGCTCCTTGATATGAGCTTAAACTATCTAAAATCCTAAAGTCACGCTCCTTGAGATGAGCTAAAACTATCCACATATGATGCTCCTTGATATGAGCTAAAATTATCTAAAGAAAAAAATTCTCAAGATATGTTCCTCGGCATGAGCAAAAAAAAGAAAACTGTCTACACAAAGCTCCTCGGCACGAGCTAAAACTATCCGCACAACACTCCTTGATATGAGCTAAAACTATCTAAATGATGCTCCTGGATATGAGTTAAAACTATTCACACAATACTCTTTGATACGAGTATAAACTATCTGCACATCAAATCTCCTTGGAAAGAGGGTAAACTCTCTACACATAATGTTCCTCGATACGAGTGAAAAATGTCCACACAAAACCCCCTGTCATGAGTATAAACTGTCAACAAGTTCAAATTCAAGACTTATTGACACGAGTATAAACTGTCAGAAAATTCAAACTCAATGCTCCTTAACGCACGAGCCTAAACTGTATGTTACTCTTGGTTCGCATGAGTATAAATTGTGTACGACAAACTCCTCGCCCGCATGAGTATAAACTATGCACGGCATCCCCCTCTCCAAATCAAAACATGTCCCTTTGAACTACGTTATGACTTGATTCTCTTTAAAGAGATACGTAGACAGCTTAGAATCCCACTAATTTCAGTCATTACATAAGTTATCTTGTGTAAGTTCGCTTGGCAGTTGAAGAAGTTAGTGAATCACGAGTATGATGTCAAGTATTCGTGATATAAATTCGTATGAAAGAAGTTCAACATTATTGAAATGGTGAAGAAAGTTCAAGTTCTTGGAGTACTGAAATAGTCTCAAATCTTAGTGGTGAAGTAAAGAAAGTTACCTTCCAACGATGAGCCACTAAAGTTCACAAATGCTTCACATTACTCCCCTTGTCGGAATCTTGTTAACTGCCGCCATTCCTCATCAAGCAGTCGCCAAAATGGAAAAGAAGTAGAAGTGCCACCTTAAGCAAGAGGAATGAGGCCGATGTTGCTTTGTTGTGATTTCATCTCAAGGAAGAGTAGCAATGTTGATGTTGTTCATTCGATGCCATCTCAAGGAAAAGTGGCGATGTTGATGTTGCTCCGTCAATTCCATCACAAGAAAGAGTGGCGATATTGATTTTGCTCCATTGATTCCATCTTAAGAAAGAGTGGTGATGTTGATGTTCCTCCGTCAAATTCATCTCAAGGAAGAGTGACGAATGGTGATGTTGATATTCCTCCATCGATTCCATCTCAAGGAAGAATGACGATGTTGATGTTTCTCTTTCGATTCCATCCAAAGGAAGAGTAGCGAGGCTAATGTTGCTCTTGATTCCATCTTAAAGAAGAGTGGCGAGGCTGATGTTGCTCTGTCGATTCCATCCAAAGGAAGAGTGGCGAGACCGATATTATTCCTCGTTGATAGATGCTCACCCGCTCTACAGATGAAGATCATGAACGTCAAATTCTATAGAAAGAAGGAAGAGTTCAAATTAATATAAATTTATGGATTTAATTAATTAATTGAAGGACCCAAAATAAATTTATGGGATCAATTAATTATTAAATTCAAAACTATAAATTAAACTCTAGAAAATGGGTGAAGTCCGAAATGCTAAAAGGAGTGATTAAATTAATTCATATTTAAGTTTAATAGACTTGATAATATGAATTAAATTTTAAAAAAAAAATTGAAGCCAAAGCTATTTTCTAGCCCAAAATTGTAAGGAAAATTGTTGCAAGACCAATTTCATCAAGTTGAATGAATTTAATCATTCGGTGCCAATAATAAGTTAATTTGGGGTTTTGATCTTTTGAATTGCAAATAAAAGTTGAATGAATTTAACCATTTGAAGCCCAAGTTGAAAAGTCAAAGTGGCAATTGACTTTCCGAAGAAGAACACGTGAAGTGACAATTCTTCACTTCATCTCCGCAAATTGAAAACAGAAATTGAAAACAGAATACTCCAGCTCTTGTTCATAGAGAGACTTCCCATCGCAGCTGTTCGACAACCCATCGCCGGAGAAGAACCACTGAAGCCTGGGCAATCACTGTCACCGATATCGACCGAAAACGCAGGCCGACCTCCGCACGATCACCATTCCATCACGGATCTCATCCATCTTCTGTCGTCAGTTTCAGTCTGGCCAAGTTACTGCCTCACTGCCGGAAGCGTGACGCCAGCTGATGCATCACTAACGATCACCATTCCACCGTGGATTTCGTCGCCAGATACAACTACCCATTTGTCGTCGTCACTTGCCAAATCCGCCACCGCTGGAACCCGATAGCCGCCGCTTCTTGTCAGCTTTTAACACGTCCACCGCCGAGACCACCGGTTTTGTCTTCGGAGAAGCCCCTTAGTCGACTGCCAGTACTGACAGCCGCTACCATCTTCTGCTGTTGCTGCCCGCTGCCAACGATCGCCGCTATCACCTTGCCGGAATCAGCCGCCAACACTGCGATGTTCGCCTTCAGCGGACGGCTGAGCCGGCCCGTTACCGCCAGGGCGCCGCCTTTCACAGCCAAGTCGTGTCAGCCGCAGTGACGAATCTTTCTGTTGCCCAACCGCCGGCCACACCTCTTCGAACCCATCACCCGGGTTGTTGCCGCCACCGCTCAGCCCAACCGCCGAGCCGTCGTCGACATCACGAGTCGCGCCAGCTGCCGGAAATGCAAGGTTCGTTGCCACGTTGACCCTGGACCTGTCCTCAGCGATTGCCGGATCCTCCAAACGCTCTCCAGCCAAAACGCCACACCACCTCGCTGTCGAAGATCGTGCCGCCGTTGGAAGTCGCGGGCACAGCCACCAGTTCCGCCACGTGCGGTTGCGCTGCTTGTCCCCAAGGTCGCGAACATCGCCACTGGAGAAGCCACATGGTCATTGCAAATCTTGAACTTCGTCGGCGGCTGAGGTCGAGAACACCACGATCTGCTGCTGTTCGGTACCATGATCGTCGGATCTTTCAATCAGCCGGATCTGCCATTGCTAGAAGCACCACCACAACCGCTGCAACCAGCAACCACCGCTGCAGAAAGCTGTCGCCGAGGCACCGCTGACAGCCGTTCTTCTTGTTTGAGTTTCTTCCTCACCTCGACCACTCGGCCTCAACAAATCGCCGCTGCACCCTTCCACCGACAGATCGTCGTTGTCGCTCCACCACGCGAAGGCCATCACCAGCAGTCACCATCCCTTGCCGGAGTTCCACACTGCAGCAGCTTTCGTCGTCAAGGAATCACAGCTAACTGTCACCGGATCGGCCGTGACCTCGCTGCCGCTCGCCACCGTTGATACCGAAGTGGCGAACACCGCTGAACATCACCAACTTCAAGCCATCGCTCTATCAACCATGCCTCCAGATCTCCACGCCAACTGTCGAAGCCGGTTGAAAACCCCCATCGGCCATGCACTACCCCGCTGCAAATGCTTCACTGGAAAACCACTGTTGTTGTGCCACCAATCACGACTTTTTATTGGAGCCCATCGTGACTGCCCCCATGTCTTCGTGCCATCAACCCAAAGCATCTTGCACCACCAATCACGACATGTTATCGGAGCCAATCGTGACTGCTCCCATGTCTTTGTGCCATCAACCCAAAGCATCTTGATCACCCATGGAAAATCTGCGGAGACAGAAAGAATGCAGAATGCATGAATGCATCAGATGCAGTAAAAAAAATTGGAAGGAAAGAAAAAAGACAAGAATTTCAATTCTAAGAAAAAAGACAAGAATTTCAATTCTTACAGTTTGCGGATGAAGAAATCAAATGCACCAAGACTCTTATTATATAGTGAAGAGTCCAGCGGAAAATTATGGAAATTATTTGAATGATTGAAATCTCCTAAGACATAAAGATTTTGCAAATAAATTGATTGATTGGAAATCTCCCAAAACTTAAGGGATTTCTTTTACTGCAAATAAATTGATTGATTGGAATGAGATCTGCAAAATCTTCTTAATAAGTCTGTTCCATATTTCCCTCCGTAATCTGGAAGTTGAGCAGTGAAGAAGTTGTGTGGGCTTGAGAGATTAAGTTGGGCCACTTGAGAAAATAAAAAGTTGAGTCAAAGAAAATTTTTTACTTGGATAAAGTAATTCCTCAATTAAAATAGTTCAAATTACAAATGTAAAAAAAGAAACTTTTTGCGATTCTTTCACATCAATACATGATATTCGTGAACAAATCGCAATGGGGCATTTGTAAGCAATTAAAATTTACGGTCCAATTAAATGACGACACGTAGATTTTCTGGATTAAATATCAATTATTAATTTATTTTGGAATTTAAATAAATTAATTCCTAAAAATACATTAATAAAATTGATAATTAATTTTGAGCCCAACAAATTAAATGAGCTTAAATTAAAAGAGGTCTGACCAAAGTCAATTAAGCCCAAATCAAATGAGGTTTGACCCAAATCAAACAAGCTCATATAAATTAAATTAGGCCCAAGTAAAGTAGGCATGATTATGGTCCAATCAAGTTGGAAACCCAAGCCCGTGGAGCAAGGCCCAAATAGGCCTGGATTTCACCCTCACCTATATAAAGGGGTATTCTCTATTCATTTGGACAGACAAACACATTCAAGCACTCGAAGACGACGACGCTCTTGAAGAGATCAAGAACACGAGCAACGCTCCCTCAAGATCTTCAAGCTTCAAGTGAAGAACACTCGAGGATCTTCAAGTCTTCAAGCATTCAAAGCTTCAAGCGAAGAACACTCTAGGATCTTCAAGTCTTCAAATCTTCAAAGTATCAAGTCAAGAACAAGCTCAAGATATTCAAGCAGTCTTCAAGTCTTCAAGCAGCAAGTCAAGAACAAGCTCAAGATCTTCAAAGCAATCTTCAAGCTACAAGTTAAGAACAAGCTCAAGATCTTCAAAGCATCTTCAAGCAAGCTTCAATTCAAGAACAAGCTCAAGATCTTCAAAGTATCTTCAAGCAAGCTTCAAGCATTCTTCGTGGAAAGCTCTCCAGTCAACGTTCAATCTAAATAAAGGTTCAACTCCTCCGGATCAACATTCAAGACTATACACTGAACATTAAGCAAATTGTAAAAAATTGACACATCAAAACCGATTAAAGTTTTAATATACCGTAAAAAATCAACTCCCCTAACAAACGTTACAAAGAAAAAATTATACCCTCGGTGTTACGATGAGGTAAGTAAACTTAGTAGAAACTATAGTCGAAACTAAGTTTGCAAAGAGATGTAATTTTTGATAAGTAAGCACGTCAAATATAAAAATTTCTTACTCACACTAATAAAATAAAGCAATAAAACATGAGGAAAAGCCCCCAACAGGCGCTCTTGTTTAACGTCAGAGAGTCACGACGGTACCAAATCAATGTAAGATATCATCAAAGATGAGGCAAGCATCATCCGGTGACTTATAATGCTTCAATCTATGCCCATTTGCCGTTATGATGTCTCCGTCCTTGTCCATGATATCAAAACTCCTCCCTCCGCAGACTTTATGGGTAATGAAAGGTCTCGTCCACTTCGATTTCAATTTTCTTACAAAGAGCTTCAAATGAGAGTTAAAGAGTAATACCTCATCACCTTACTTGAATTCCGTGTAAGTGATCTTCGAATCATGCCATTTCTTCATTCTTTCTTTGTTGATCACCGAATTCTTGAAAGCTTGATTTCTGAACTTGTCTAGTTAATTGATATGAGTCAACCTCAACTCCTTTTGCTCCTTAAGAGACAAGTTCATACTTCTCACATCCCAAAAAGACTTAAGCTGAATCTCCACGGGTAAGTGACACGGCTTCCCATAGATAATTTGATAAGGAAACATGTCTAGTATAGTCTTGTATGTAGTTCGGTACCCCCATAAAACATCATCAAGCTTCATAGCTCAATCTTTCTTATAGTTCTGACTATCATCTCCAAAATTTACTTCACTTGTTGGTTTGAGACTTCGACTTTCCCATTAGCTTGAGGATGATAGGGTATAGTAACCTTATGATTAACACCATACTCCTTGAGAACTCTTTTAATAAGCTTGTTGACAAAGTGAAAACCTCCATCACTTACAAGTGCTCTAGGAACTCCATAGCGGGCAAATATATGCTTCTTCAAGAACGATAACACAGTCTTAGCATCATTCATGCGAGTAGGAATTGCTTCCACCCACTTAGAAATATAATCCACTGCTAGAAGAATGTAGAGAAATCCATTAGATGGGGGAAAAGGCGACACAAAATCAATTCCCCATACATCAAAGATTTCAACAACAATGCTCGATTGAAGTGACATCTTATCTCTTCCACTTATATTTCCCATCCTTTGACATATATTGCATGTCGCTACATAGGATTCACAATTTTAAACAAAGTAGGCCAATAAAGAGCAGATTGAGGTACCTTCGCTGCATTTTTTTGGGCTCCAAAGTGCCTCCCGTTAGGTTGTGCATGACAAAAATCAAGAACACTCTCAATCTCCATCTCGGGCACACCTACGGACAATAGAATCCGTACAAATATTGTAAACGAATGGATCATACTATATAGAAGTCTCAACATCCCTCTTAAACTTCGCAAGTTGATACCTATTGAGATCTTTTGGAATTTCTCCTATGACAATGTAATTGACATAATCCGCATACCATGGATCCATTCGTTGAGCAACTACTGCATAGGCTCTCTCCGCTCCTTCAGCAAACACAGCCATAATCTTCTCATCAGGGAACATCTCCTCTATGTAATCAAATGAATCATTACAATGCTCCCTTGTCTCCAACTTGATAGGTGATCCGCCAACACATTTTCTGTACCCTTTTTATCCCGGATCTCCATATCAAACTCTTGCAGAAAAAGGATCCATCTAATAATCCTCGGCTTCGCCCCCTTCTACTCCATCAAGTACTAGATCGCAGAATGATCCGTGAACACTATAGTCTTCATACCAACCAAATACTGTCGAAACTCATTGAATGCATATACAACAGCTAGAAACTCCTTTTCAGTAACAGTGTAGTTCTTTTGTGTTGCATCAAAAGTCTTACTCGCATAGTAAATGGCGCAGAATTTCTTCTCTCTCATCTGCACAAGCACCACTCTAAGTGTTAAATCACTTGCATCACACATAAGTACAAACGGCTGAGTCCAATCCGATGTGATCAAGATAGGTGCAGTAATAAGTGCCTACTTTAAAACCTAAAAAGATGTTAGACATTCATCATCAAAATTAAAGGGAACATCCTTTTCAAGTAAGTGAGACAACGACTTGGTGTATTCTGAGAAGTCCTTAAAAAATCTTCTATAAACTTCTGCGTGTCCAAGGAAGGACCGTACTCCCTTCTAATTAGTAGGTGATGGAAGCTTCTCAATAGCCACCACTTTTGCTCTATCAACTTGCAATCCTTTGGCTAAAATATGATGCCCTAAACAATCCCATCTCTTACCATGAAGAGACACTTTTCCCAATTCAAAACCAGATTAGTATCAACACATCTCTTCAAAACAGTAGACAGGTTAGTCAAACAAATATCAAAGGAGGAACCAAAAATAGAAAAATCCATAAACACCTCCATGATCTTTTCTATCAAACCATCAAATATAGCCATCATGCAACGCTGAAATGTCGCAGATGCAATCATGATTCGATTATACCCCAAGTACCCATCCAAGAAACAAATAAAAATCATACTCTGCAAGACGATCAAGCATTTGATTCATGAAAGGAAGGGGGAAGTGGTCCTTGCTTGTATTTTAATTTAGTTTCCTATAATCCGTACACACACGCCACTCCGTAGGAATCCTATTGACTAATGCCTCTCCATCATCTGACTTAACAATAGTCATGCCCCCCTTCTTAGCAACAACAAGCAATGGACTCACATGGGGACTATAACTAATTAGATATATAATTCCTGCATCTATCCATATTAGAATTTGCTTCCTAATCACTTCTTGAATAGTGAGATTCACCCTTTGCTGATTCTGAATGCTACCCTTAGCCTCATCTAATAATCTTATCTTATGCATGCAATATGAAGGATTAATACCTTTCAAATCATCAAGAGAGCAACCAATCCCAGACTTATACTTCCTAAGCACATCTAATAACTCTTCGAGTTGATCATTAGTTAAAGAAGAAGATACAATTACAGGATATGTTACATTGTCACCTAAATAAGCATACTTCAAGTGCTCCGGTAGCAGTTTCAACTTCTCTTTTGTCTCCTCTTTTGTTATGCTCTCTCGATCCAATTGCAAGTACTTTCTAGTCCACTTCACCTCTTCAAACTTGTTTCTTTTTTATTCATACTTGTCATCACCCAAAACAAGTAAATTTTCAAGAAATTCAATACATACCTCATTAGAGAGCTCATCGAGCACTGTAGTGGGAAAAGTAAGAGACTCCGCCAAGCGCGTCTCCAAAGGATCCTTTGAAAGGATCAAAGACATATCTTCCTTCACGATCTCCTTCACCACATCAATGCTGTGACACTGCGTCTCCATCGGCATTTTCATTGCTTTATCATGGTTGAACAAAACCTCTTCTTTATCCATCTGCAATCTAAGTTCACCCTTTTGAACATCAATCATAGCTCCAGCAGTGGCAAGAAATGGTCTCCCTAAGATAAAGGGAACATTATCCTTGTCATCTTCCACTAGAAAGTCCACAGGAAAGACCAGTTTCTCTACTTTCACTAGAACATCTTCAATCACACCCTTCGAAAAAGTCATAGACCTATCCGTCAATCGTAAAGCAACTGTTGTGGGAGTTAACTCCCCCAAACCAAACCTTTGAAATATTGACAATAGCATCAAATTAATGCTTGCCCCAAGAACACACACAGCTCGTCGTGCCGGCCCCTTTCCAATTTCACATAGAATAGTGAAACTTCTTGGATCCTTTAACTTAGCTGGCAGCTTCCTCTGTATGATCGAGATGCAATTTTCTAATAAATTCACTGTTTCAATTCCGTTCAAGTTTCTCTTCATCAACAGTATATCCTTTAAAAAATGGGCATAATATGGCATCTCCAAGATTGCTTCAGAGAAAGGAATGCTCAAGCTTATCTTGTTTATGATATCTGAAAACTTCTTTAACTTTTCTTCCAATTTCTTCTTGACTAACCTGAAAGGAAACAGAGGAGTTATCTTTATCTTAAGAATTCCCCATTCATCACGTTCAACCTTTTCCACTTTATCCTTCTCATCTCTCAATCTCTTTGCTCTTTCCCACTTCTTTTCCACTATAAGCTCACTATTCTGTCCTTGGGATGGCCTGGAGTAGCATTAACATCAGGTAAAGCTTTCTATGCGAAAAATAGTAGCGGATGAGTTGGTTCGATCTCAGTTCGACCATGAGTGCTGGTTAAACTAGGTGTGTAGTGGTCGAACCGAGCATCAGAAAGTTCGGCATCCCTTGTACAGGTCTGTTCGATCGTGGTTAGACCTTCAAGATTGGTCGAATCAGGGCAATATTGGTCGAACCTGACATAAAAAAATTCATAGTCTCGGGGACAGCCTGGTTCGACCATGGTTCAACTTTTAGGGTAGGTCGAACTAGGTCTATGTTGGTCGAACTGACCATCTGGAGGCTCCGGAGGATGCCCAGGTGCTTGGTTCAACTTATGAGTTGTGGTTCGACCGCTGCATTGGTCGAACCATGGTCGAATCGAGCTATTGGAGCTCCAAAATCTGATTCTAGCATCATCGGTCCCTCATACTATGTTCCAGACCTGAACGTGATGGCGTGGCACTCTTTCGGATTCGTTATACTTTGAGATGGGAACATTCCCTTCTCTACCATTTGTGTCAACTGGTTAACATTCTCGGCCATCTGCCCCATCAACAACGTCAAGTCCTTCATTTGCTTAGATATATCCTCATGATTTTTATCTATTTTCTCCTCAACTTTGCTTCTAGACGATCCACTCTTTCATCATTCCTCGCCATGCACCTGTTCACCGTATCATCAAAACAACGTTTTCCTTCTTCGATCTTAGTACCCGGATCAACACCAATAGGAGGTTGTACTACTGCATTAGGATTACTCCATGAAAACTCTGTCCTCCTTGGTTGTTGATAATTACCAGGGGACCTCGATTATTGTAATTCCCTTGATAATTTTGGTTTCCTAGATTTTGGAACCTCGTTCCTTGAATACATTGACCCATAGCGTAGTTTGCCTATTCTAATTCCTCTTGAGTAGCTCCTTCATTACCAACATCTTGCTGCATAATTGGTACTCGTTGTGCTATACCCGTAATTTACTTTTACTGAGACTCAAGTAACTTGTTGATATTAGTCAAACTAGAGATGATCTCATCCTCTCTACTCGACTTAAACATAGTGTGCTCAACCTGCGTTACTTTTCCAAGAATATATGTTCATCTCACTCTATCAGTTGGTCAATCTCTTAAATTCATTGAAATTTGCTCAAAGAGCTTTTCATCCTCAACGGATGTCTTTCTAAGCAGTGCTCCATTTGATGAAGCATCTAATAAAACTTGAGAATCACAATCCAACCCGTTGTAGAAAATACTGATGTATTAAGCTTTAGATAGCCCATGTTGTGGACACTTTCTAAGCATGTCCTTGAATCTGTCCAAAGCCTCATGAAATTTCTCTCCACTCCCCATAGCAAATTGATTGATGTCTTGGTTCATCCTAAACACCTTGGAAAGTGGCATGTATCTCTCCAATAACTTCAATTTCAATTGCTCCCAGGTAGTGCAATCTGCAGCATTAAGAGTATTGTACCAATCTCTCGCTCTTTCAGTAAGCGAAAACTTAAACAAAATTATCCTCCTTGCATCATCATGATCTCCTGCGCTCTTTTGTGTACTTGCATACCCCAAGAATTTATTCAAATGCCAATGAGGATCTCAAAAGATTCCCCTAGAAAAAGGACTCCTTTCTATCATACTGATCAGATCAGTGTGAAGATCAAAATCCACATCGGCCCCTCTCGCTTTTAATAGCCCCAAGTTGCCTCCTCCATTATTCTCTAAGACTTAACGGATGGAAACATTATCTGAATTTACCCTTTCTTGGGCCATGTTGATTGCTTCTGCTTCCGATTTGTCTCCGGTTGCAGTTTCAATCGCTTTCGAGTTCAACACTTCAGCTTCAACTCCTAGATTAAGAGCTTCAATTGCTTCCACGTTCTTGTTCTTCTTCTACTTTGCTTCTTCTTCCTCGATGATGCTCCAATTTCCGGCTTAAAAGGCTTTGATCTAGTATGCATATACCTAAGAAAAATAAGCGTTAGAAAATAAAGACAAGAATAAATTAGTCTCAATTAAACTAGATATAATAAATTAATAGTTAACGCTATCCCCGACAATGGCGCCAAGAACTTGATGATCGTTTTCTCAATACACAATTAATCCCCAAGTATAAAGGATATTATTATAGCTTTGATAAGCCCACCAAGTGATATTTATCGAACCCAAGGGACGTATTATTATTAGTTTAATTATAATCTAACTTATTAAGACAAGGTTGGCAAAAAATTAGTGGAATAATTAATTAACTACTAAAAAAAGTAATTTAAATAGCAAATAAAATAAACAAGCAGTAGACATTAAACGAAGGTGAACAAGTGAGAAATTAGGTAGTTCTTCAGGCTATCCAGTTTTACGCATTAACTTCTCTTCTGTGTATCAATGTCCGACTCTGCCTTGTGGAATATGGACGCATCACTAAACCATGCAGATCTACTCTATAGATACAAGTAAATAAGCGCAGAACACATGTGAATATCCTTGGAGCAAGAGATATAGTTCACCCTCCTTTCTAGGTACTATTAGTATCAATTATTTCCCATGCTCTAAGTACTCTAACCTGATATGATCTCCCTTTATAGGTACTATGAAGTTATTTTCTTTGTCCTACTTATTAACCAAAATCAAATTCAATTAACAAGTATTTATATAAGATAGTTCTTATGAGACTTCGGAGTCCCCTCACTTAGAATCATAACATGTAATCCTGCTCAGTAGTGAATGCACTCAATTAATAATCCAGATATGTATTCAGACTATACATAACAATTATTAATGATGCACAAAACAACTCTGAGTATAATTAAAAATGCATAGTCTTATATAAAATAAACCACAAGTAGTCTTGTACGGAGTATACACACGGAAGTGTAATTAAATCATAACACCTTCAAAAACCTTAGAACTACCGAAGCGGTTCTAGTCCATGATTGATCGAAGAACAATTGGATAGATCTTATCCATAGTCTTGAAAATTACATGATAAATTAAGAAGCAAAGTAAACCCTAAATGTGGGAACCGTCGCGTCTCTCTCTGTCTTGAATCTTCACTTGGTTCTCACTTGATTCAACAGGTGAATCTCTCTCCACAACTCCTTAGGATGATGGTAGGGTTTGGATGTTGTGTGGAATGAAGGTGGTGCCTTTCTGTTGTGTAGGGTCTTCCTTTTATACTTTCAGCTCCTCCAATGGACCTCTAATGGGCTTTTTGAGCGAAAACACATACTGAAGGTGTAAAAATACGAATCCAAAGACTACTCGAGTGTTGGTTCGACCAAAGCCCTTTGCCATACCATGAACACCTTGGTCGAACCAGCATGTAATAAACTTGCAGATGGCTGGTTCGACTCGAATCACTGGTCGTAGACAAGCATCGGGGTCGAATCAACTTTGCATCACTTTAGGCATTTGGTTCGACCACGGTTCGACCTTCATGGCTGGTCGAACAATATCATCGTGGTCGAACCACACTGTAAAGAACTTACAGGAGTCTAGTTCGATCTGAACCAGTTGGTTGAACTAGATGCTTAAATACCACTTTTTCGGTTCAGAGCACTTTTGTCCTGTTTTCCTTCGAGAATCAGCTTAAACGGCCTCACACACACCTGATTTGTGACTTTCCACTACATATCTCAATTCATCTCAACTTAAGATCAAATCATACATCATTATCACAGAAATCAGTGCTCAATTTACGTGAATTTTCACTCTCATCAATTGGCTCATAATTCTTAAGAGTGTTAGACAATCAATTTGGAATATTAATTACTTGGTAAAACATCATTATTAGGTAATTGGTAAGGAGACAAAAGGAGTTAATAATTTAGTACCTAGAAAGAAAAGTCTAATACTCTAACCTTTAATGGAATTTAGCATGAAATACCTATAAAGGGAGTGAGAGTTAATTTCTTATCGATCCTAAGATTTGCAGCTCATTATAAGTGTTATATTCTACCTGATCAAGGAGGTCTAGGTTTAGTGATCCTCTTATAAACATCTGCAGATAATTAATTCCGATCAAGATAAATTAGTCACATAGTTAAGATGTTTGCTTGAGCATTACCAATTCTCCATTCTGGAATTCTAAATTGTTTTTCTTGCGTGACTTATTTTCTTTGCTTAGTTTAATTATTTAAAGTTAGTTTTAATTAGTTACTTTAATATATCCAAAATACCCACATTTGTCTTGCAATTGAATTGTCATTCATAGAATTATTTATTAAATTTATTACTATCTCGTGGGAACAATAATTTAACTTGGTCACACGCGCTACAATCGATCCCTTAAACTTGAGGGTGAAAGAAAATAGCGATTAGTTGGCAATAAAAGTTGGGATTTAATTATCAACTAGTAAACAGTGAATTAAAATAGCAAAAAATAATTAATTAAGCACTAGAAGAATACGAATGTGACTCAAGAATGGAGAATAGGTAGCCCTAGGGTAATCCGATTTCACACATTAATTCTCCTTTTGTGTATCAATATTCGAATCTACCTTGTGGAATATGGATACATCACTAATCCATGTAAATCAACTCTATAGACACAAGTAAATATGCGTGTAACACGTGTGAATAAGTTTGGAGCAAGATATATAATTTCACCCTTCTTTTTAAGTACTATCAGTATCAATTATTTCCCCCTAGGATTGGTACTCTAACACGATATAATCTTCATTTATAGGTACTATAAAATTAACTTATTTATACTTCTTATTAACTTGAATTCAATTCAATTAATAAACATTCATATATGACAGTTCTAGTGAAGCTTCGGAGTCCCTCACTTAGAATCATAACAATAAATCCTGTTTAGGAGTGAACGCACTCAATCAACAACCATTATATATATTTAGACTCTATATAACAGTTGAAGATGCCCTAAACGACCGTGAATATAGATTAAAAATGTATAATCATATATAAAATAATTCCACAAATAGTGTTGTACAGAGTATACATACGAAAGTTCAATTAATTCATAAGAACCTTCAAAACCTAGATCTACCAAAAAGGCTCTAGCCCACGGTGTTATGAGGAACAATCATGGGTGTTGGATAGATCTTACCCATATGTATAAAAATACAAGATAAATTAGGAAACGAATAAAACCCTAGATGTGGGCGTCGTCGCGTCCTTCTTCGTCTTGAATCCTCCTCTTGGTTCTCCTCTTGATTCAATAAACGAATCTTCACAGTGATGTATAGATGGAAGAAATGATGTTGATCTTGGTTGGGGGGTGATCCCCCTTGTGGGTGGTGTAAAATTGATTGCTGCTAACTCACATGAATAATGATGTAAAATATATATAGGTATGAGAAGGGAATGAAATAAAGAAATAAAAGATATAGGTGAATCATAGAGGATTATGCGATAAAGAGATTAATTGTGCTCCACGAAATAGGAAATATGGATTAATTTTTGGAAATTCTCGGAAATTATCGCCGACAGCTGCGCGACTTCACAATTTTGAGCTTAACTTCCTCGTCCAAACTCCGATTTGAGTAATTCTTGCGCCAAAATGATCCTCTTCTGTGGCTTTCCAATCATATATCACTCTACCAGTTTTAAGCTCCACACAGAGATAGAAAAATTATGAATGTTGAGCGTGCGTTTTTCAACATTCCTCTAACTTTGCACTTTTAATCCTTTTTCCACCTAAAATACAATAAAACGTCTCAAATGCACCTTTTTCTAACATATATTGAATATAAGATACTTGTGCTAATATATAATAACAATTCCCATAAAAAAGTGTTAAATTGGACTCTAAAACATGCTTATTTTTACTCTCATCACTAACCCACGAAGAAACCGATGCACTTTATTAGATTCATCAACAGGCCTTCCGATCGATGCTAGTTGTCTAGGATCAACTTGAAGAAATGACCATATTTAGCCACAGAATGCGTCCCTCGCTTGGCTGAAAGTAATTCATCTGTGAGACTCGGGCAGTGACACAAACAATAACGTATAAATTGCTTCCTTAAAAGCATGGAAACAAGGAATATGTTTAGAAGTTGATCTCATTCAGTCTAGGTGGAAAAGGCTGGATTTTTCATTGTCTGACCATCAAAAGACATAATGGTATGCGCCAAAGGTGAGGAGTATCTGTCGACATAAGAGAGTAGTTTTTGGCTAGTAAGGAGCAGTGTGATTTGAGTGTTCCACAATAGATAGTTGGAAGAATTAAGTTTGATGGTTACCGTATGAAGTTATGAACCATTGTAGAGAGAAGCAAGGAGTTATCAGAGGAGAAAAATGAAGCAATCATGGGGATTAGTGGAGAAGAATGATGACGACACATTACGTAGGGTTTCACAATGGTTAGGCTGATACCATGTGTGTCGTTTAAAACGAGAACTATATGGCCTTCGCAAGGCGCCACTTGCTTGGTACCAAATTGTGTCAAATTTACTTAACATAAATAAATTGTGTCTAATAAAAATAAAATTTATTTATGTATGAAAAAAGGAATCACATTTCTCCACCAAAAATCTTATACATCTCATAAATTTGACATTTCACCTTTCCATTTGAATTCACCAAAATCTATTGCAAATCAATCAATTTTTTTTATGATTCCGCATCTCTATGATGCACAAGAAGGATGTGATGAGGTCTTCAAACCCAAATAATGGTATGATCGGATGAATTTTTTATTAATTTTTTTTTGTTCATGGTATATATGATACATACAAATTGATCTTTGATAATGTAAATGGAGTTGTTTTATGTTGGTATTAGTATAGATAAAGTAGAAGAAGTGTTGACATGTTTCTTCAACTCTGCTTCTATTAGTGCACTACAAAAAACCTTGAATAGAGACGGTTTTAGAGACGACTTTTAATGATTTGAGATGGTTTTTTACACGGTTTTATGGCCATCTACAATTTATACGTATCTAGAATAGAGACGGTATTAGAGACGGTTTTATTTTGTAACGGTATTAGAGACGGTTGTAAACTGAACCGGTCGGTTTAATTTGCGACGGTATTAGAGATGGTTTTAACCGTCTCAATTAGAGACAATTTTCATCGTCTCTAAGGCCCTCTCTAACTACTAGCTTTGTAAAAATGAAGGGATCAAGGTTTAAACCATGGCTACCATGCCCACGGCTGAGGCTCGAGACCACCAGACCAAAATCATCTTATTTTTCGCCAGATTTTTTATTTATTTTAATGTATATGAATATTGTAATTTCAAGCCTTGAAGAGGATTCAAACCTAGACCTGTAGGCATTGGGAGACCTTATGGGCATCATGTATGCCAAGTTTGCTAGAAATGATTCTTATTATGTATTCATTACACTATATATGTATGTATACATTTATTTCTGTTCATGGTAGACATGGTTTGAACCTCGATTTATTAATTTTGGCAAATTTAATGGTTAGAGAGGGCTTTAGAGAGGGCTAAGAACAATCTCTAATTGAGACGTAAGAAAAACGTCTCTAATAAAGTCTTAAGTATAAACAATCTCTAGTTTGAGACGGTAAAAAACCGATCTAATTTTAGACGGCAAAAAACCGTCTCTAATACCGTCTTAATTTAAAACCATCTCTAACACCGTCTCAAATTGAGACGTTTTGCATCCGTCTCAATAATTGAAACGGTCAGAAATTATCTCAAAATTACCCGATCTGGTTCTATAATCTACCGACACATTCTGTTTCTAAAACTGTCTCAAATAGAGATGAAAAACTCCGTCTCTAATTAAGAATGAAGAATACCATCTCTAAGACCGTCACAACTTAAAATTGTCTCTAATATCGTCTCAAATTAGAGACGACAAGAAACTATCTCTAATTGAGACAAAAAAAACCTTCCCTAATACCATCTCAATGTGAAGTCATTTCTAATACCATCTCAATGTTAAATTTGTTATTGTTGACCAATAGTTAACGAGAATGTCGTCTCTAATTCTAAAAAACTGTCTCAAAAGCCGTCTCAAATAGAGACTGCTAACACACCGTCTCTAATTTTGGTCTCTAATCAAAGCTTTTTTTGTAGTGGGGTGTGAGTTGAGAGAATGATAGATCCAGACCAAAACGAAAAGAATTCCTTTATTAGAAGGCAATAGTTTGAGCATGAAATGAATATGAGGATAATGATGAATGAGTTAGAGCCTAGAGGAGGGCCACCAATTTGGGCTCACCAAAATCGATCAACACAAAAACAATTTACACAACGAAAAAAGTGATATGATTCATCATTTAATCTAAACTCGGTTACTCTTTTCTATCCGTTAGGTCGTCTGCAAAGTCAGAATGGTCACCAAAGTTAACTATGTTTCATTACTTCAACCTTCCCTCATGCTTTAAAACTGATAGTCCCTAACTTTGAAGCGCTTTGTCCCATATTTATTTGATGGAGTGGGCTCCCCAGCTCATCATCCTCCCGTCACCCCACTTTTCCATCTTTGCTCGACGGTTAATTTCCCATTTTCCTTAACTTGATGGAGATGGGAATGCCTCTAACCCTCCCGTGTTTATCCCTTGCCCTTGGCTCACCAATAGAGGATGCTTCTCTTGATACTGCAGAACTCGAACTATAATCACAACTTAGATTATCAGCAGTTGAGCATGACTCTGATGTTAACCACCTACAATGCACTTCTAGTAGATGCTTCTTCAGTCGCTTAAAACCCTACAAAGAAAAAAGGGGAGAAAAAGGTCATGATATAATTGACAGAAACAAGTCAAATAGAAGCAAGATCAGAGATGCCCCACTAGATAAACATATAGTAGTATTATTATGTGTAATAAACTGAAGGATGAATTTCTTTTGAGATTCACGATTCAGGCCACAATGAGTCATAGGTGCTGCCAAAAGAAACCTGTAAAAACCTGAAAAGTATGTAAACCTTCAAAAACCTGAAACTATGTACCTGTTGTTCAGTATTAACAAACATAGAATCGAATACAATCTTCTGTTCCACTTTGGAAGAAAGTTGTCGCTTGACTCGGAACATCTCCGAATCAGAATCATCACTTTCTGCAGTAATCACACTTCGGATTTCCACACCCCGACTTATTCTTCTAAGGTTACCAACATATACTCTGCTAGAAGATTTGGAGAAATCAGAGGAACATCCAGTGTTTCAAAAAGACATTGTAGATTTGTGCTTCCCTGTCCTGAGGTCTTCATACCCCTATAGTGCCAGCAAAATATAAAAACGTGCAAGGTTGACTTCTTCAAGATAGTAATTCTATTTTTGGTTATAATACGGAGTTAAATCTTTAAAGCCAAAATTTGTGTTGCAGGCTTCATAGATAAATGTGAAGAACAAGTTAGAAGACAAAGAATCTTACATTAACATTTATTTGATCGTATTCTGTTGATATCAGTGAAGATGAACCGAAACCAGAATTATTATCAATTCCAGGATCATTGCACGAGGGAGGACCAGTTGGTCGATGCCTTGATTGGACCTGAACCTGAGATACTTCAATGCTCAATCCAGAATAAAAATTGCAATAAGGAATATAACCATCATTTTTAACGACTGAGAATTTACCATGTGGTAAATGGAAATCATCGCTCTTTCGACAGTGTTTCTCAACCTCATGCAAGACATTCTCCTCTAGCTCAAACTGCCTAGCAGCAGCTTCCAAATTAAAGATATCATACCTCACAGAGAGGGTCAGAATGCTTCCACAATTCAAATTGAGTGATTGTATATCTGAATTGAAGTTAACCATCATCAATATGGAAGAATAAATTCTATTAAAGATCATGCAGAGGCAATGTTAAAGGTCAATATCATACTATGGTAGAGGCAGAAAGGATGCAAGTAACATTGGCAATTCACATAAGCTATGAAACAATCCCGTTTGCACAGGCTGTAAAGAATTATTCCATGCGAAAAAGAATAAATAGGAGAGCATTCTTTTGATTGCATCAAAGATCATCGAGCAAGATGCTAAAATCGGATCAATTTCACAAAAGAAACCTTAATGCTATGGTCAGATATCAAATCTTCACAAGAATAATCTGAATCTTTGAGTTCAGCACTAGCATAAAGTAGCATTGCTTCTTTGCAAAGAAGCTCCTCCTGAGGAAGGAGAGACATCCTATTAAGGAAAGCATAGCGTCGACTGGCAATTATTCCCAATGGAAAGCAATCACCAATTGCAAATTTAACTGCTTCACCGCAATTAAAACCTGAGAATCAGAGGCAAATTATAGATTTGCAAGCCTAGATGTTAATGTTGTAAATATAAATGACAAAGTTTTCAACTTATATGCACAATTTAACATACCATGACTGAACCCAGCATGATAAGCCCTAGGGAAAGTTATTAAATATTCACCAGGCTTCTGCACAGCTTTGTAAACAGGAACATTGTGTTGAAACAATATATTTGGTGGAAACAATGTTGTTTTCCCAAGAAGGACATCAAAAGCTCCATCTTCCATAGCATCCGGCAGAATTTCACGAGTGTAAACATGCTCCATAACAACCTTTTCAAAATCAATAGCTGCATCACCACGGATACCATTCCAAGTTTTTGCTGCCCCACAGTGATGATAATTGATACTAAACATGAAGTGTAATGTATAAGCCATGTCCTGAATGAATCTAAATGTAAAAGTAGCACAATTTTATATTTAAGAAGGAAAAGCACAAACTTGTACAAGTAATGATCTTCCACATGCCAAGCAAACATGCTAAACAGCATTCTAATGTAAAGCATTGGTTCAGTGACTCCCTGAAATAGAATGTAATTAAGTCTGACATTTATGAATACAAAGTCCAAAAATATCCTAAAAGGGATTATATCATTACCGGGATTGATGTTTCTAGTAGACATAATATAGATTTTGGCAACCGAGATAGTTTCTGAAATTGACCAAGTTATGATAGAATTAGTGATTTTTCCACATGAAGGTCATCAGGATGATAAGGAAAATGCAAAAAATATAAAAAAATAAGGGTTGAACAAAGAGAGGTAACAGTGAAGTTCTGTGAATCAAAAAGAATATAATTATTTGGAGATCAACTACTAAAATTAGAAAAAGCTTAGAGGGGAATGACTATAGGAAAGAACTGGAAAAGTAAACTTGCATTATATAATCCGCAAATGAAGAGCTCCCTGTACAAAAATTAAACGAAGTTTATAGAAAAAGAGCATATGTGTTAGGCACATAAGTTAGGGAGCCCTAACTTCGCCTAAAACCATGGCTGAAGGTGAAAGGTTGACCCCACTTATATGCCCTTCCGCACTTGCAGGCAAAACCGATGTGGGATATCATAACAATTCATCCCCCTTCGAACCGGACGTCCACGGACGGCACACTCCGGGTGGAAACCCGCATATCTAGGGCCCATAACTTTGGGTGGCAACCCCCCTGGGCCCACATCAGGGGTGGCAACCCCTGGGGCCCACACAGCAGGTAGCCCCTTCTCGTGGCCAGTCCGGATCCTGCAAGTCGGACCAAATTGTTAGGCACATAAGCTAGGGAACCCTAACTTTACCTAAAACCATGGCTGAAGGTGAAGGGTTGACCCCCACTTACATGCCCTTCCGCACTTGTGGGGGAACAGATGTGAGACATCATAACAATCCATCCTCCTTCTAATCGGACGTCCACGGACGGCACACTCAAGGTAGCAACCCGCACCTAGGGCCCACAACTCCAAGTGGCAACCCCCTAGGCCCACATCTGGGGTGGCAACCCCTGGGCCCACACATCGGGTAGCCCCTTCCCGTGGCCTTTCTAAATCCGGCAGGTCGAACCAAATTGTTAGGCACATAAATTAGGGAGTCCTAACTTCGCCTAAAACCATGGCGGAAGGAAGGTGAAGGTTGACCCCCACTTACATGCCCTTCCGCACTTGCAGGCGGAACCGATGTGGGATATCATAACAATATGCAACTTTAGCATGGGCACATGAACGCGCACATATGGCCAATTTGATTCAATGGAGAGATAATTGTTGTGCGAAAATTGGGGTTTTACAAGCTACGAATTAAAAAGCGCTCAAAATTGATCACATTATTTAATTCACTATATCTTTGAAGCTGGATCCCAAAATCAAATTTGAACACATATTACATGATATATAAATATATAAGTGAAATTTTGTTTTGAAATCAACACCTTTAAATTCCATCTGCTATTTCCAAGCAGATCATTGGGAGAAGATGAAAATGCATTACCATCAACATCACATGCATATTCAACACTTTCTGTCTTTCCACAATCTATTTCATGCCAAAATTCTTTTTCCATGAATGTAGCAGGAAGGCATCCAGCACTATAATATCTACGAGCGAATATCTTGTTCGCCATTTTCTCGAAATCACGAAATGTATAGTTTCTGAAAAAGCACGCTCATGTTAAAACTCTTAAACTAGATTATGGCGTAACATTATCAAACAAGGGATTAAAGAAAAGCATTCACCTCCCACTCATGAAATAAGTGACTCTGACATCACTATCCCACTCTGCCAAATGAAGTAGTTGCAGTGTTGCACCCTAGTTGCGAATTTAAAACCAGCTTTCTCTTTCATAAGAACTACACCAGCAGGAACATATGCAGACACAGGAGATACAATCTTACAGATACTTGAATGTTCAAGCAAAACTTTCAGCACTGTTTATTTTTAATTAAAAAGTCTATCAAATGATGCACACCATAAATGGAAAAGGAGAATTTGAGTATTTAACAAGGCAGAATAATTGAGTATTTAAACATTGAAGTCTGTCAAAGATAGACAGTGAAGAGTGTAAATATGTAAATAAAGAGGCCAAACAATGAATTATTTGCCTAACAGGCAAAACAATAAATTAGTTGCCAAACAAGTAAACCTCCCAGTTGCATAAGAGAGATTTCAAATGGAATGACATGCTTTAATTAAGCCAATTTGTGCTGTGGTAGTCAAAAGTGAGATCAATGCATGAAGCTTATACAATGTAAGAAACCTAACATATTTTGAGGCTTCTGGAGCTATCTTTTGCAAATAGGCTAAAGGATCCTTGAACTCCTCCATGTTGGGAGTGTACACTGGGCAGCATGGAATTATCTCAGTCCATTCAAAGTCGGGTGAGTCAAACTTTGCAACTTTACGCTTAGAAAATTCATCTTTATCAAATGAACTGTCAATGTTTGGGCATGTGAAGGAGTTACTGTATAATCTCACACCGCATGGAGCAGGTCTTAGGGCATCCCCACCACTCCTATACATTGTGTTACTCACATAAGTTGAATCATTTCCCTGATAATTTTCATCTGCTCTATCCTTTTATGCTTCAAAAATTCTAATTTAGCTTTCCTTGACATGGGAACCTTTCCTTCCACCTGGCCATTGAACCATAAGCAACAAATATACACTCATAACACTACCTTAAGATAGAAAATAACTCTTAGGAATACAATACCACACTCAACATATCTTGTTTATCCAACTCCAAGAATTTGGTAGTTCAAAACCTTAAGTTAAGCCCTGTGATATATTACTTTGTTATCATTTCTCTAACTAGTAATTTTAAAATATTCGGGCAAATGAATATATTATTGTACCAAAAGTAAACATGCAAGTACTCATTATGCAGTTGTTAATTGGCTATCACAAGCCTAATACCGACAATAACAAGTTTCCGGCAATAGATTGTCACAGACAAGTACCAACATCCCTCCTTTATCTAGGCTTCAGACCTGTCATCAGATAGGGTAGAATTTATTACAACCCAAAAAATTCTACAAATTACTTTTAATGGTTCTAACTTATAGATTCCCTTATCAGGTCATTGCACATGGATCATAACCTAAAGAGATCACATAAACGGAACAGACATAATAATAGCTCTGCTAAGGAGGAACAAATGTGCCCATAATTAATAGAAAAAAATATTTAAAAAAAACATAGAGAAAATGGATGATAAATGTGAAAAACCTCATACATCAGGAGCATTACCATAATCTTGGGATCCAATCAGTTAAAAAGGCAGACGTATAGCAGGTACCAGAACCCACATTAAGCACAGAAATTAAGAATTTAAAAAAAAGGAAGGGAAAAAATATGTCTGTAATTAAGTTATATTTTGTTTAATTTTATTTTATAATGTATTAAAATATACTCCCTCCGTCCCGTACCAAGGGTGCATTTTGCTTTTTGCACGTAGATTAAGGAGTATTATTATTTAATGTGTAGTAGGTAGTTGTATTAGTAGGACCCCATGTTTTAATTGTATTAGTGGGTGAGTGTGGAACTCATGTGCATAAAAAAGGAAAGGGAACCCTTTGGGTGGGACGACCAAAATGGAAAAAAAAAATTTTGGTACAGGATGGAGGGAGTATAGTTTACCACCAGCTAAATACTCCATGTTAGTCCACCTCAACTTAATTAATTCACTTTTCCTTTTTTACAGTTTTACTGTTTACTTTTTTATTTTTTTTAATGGGTTCATTACTTATAGGTACAATTTATCTATCTATATTACTAGCAGGTATATTAACCAAATTAAAATAGTATCCACTACAAACTGAACCCATTAAATACCTATTTTGACCCTATTATAAGATTTATTGTATTCAAAAATTAAAATACCATTAATCCCAATGAAACTAGGAAATTAGTTGGGAGTAGTCAATCCCATAAGATAGAGTCGCACAAGATATTCACATTTTAGGTTGTGTTCAATTTCAACCAGTACATCGAAACGTCAGGCGATATTGGGACTCCACCTAGGGTTCTGTAGAGGGCAAAGGCGACAGCTGAGTGAAGGGTTGAGCCAGCTGATCACCGCCGTTTGACCACAGATTTTATCCACCGTTCCACTTTACATCCGACCAAACCCTAGATTGAATACCGAGATAGCGGCTGAAGGCTTTGACTACTTTGTATTTTTTTAAATTATCACGAATTTAGATAATTAGTTCTTGTTCCATATGGTATTTAGACTAGGTATTTGAAATGGAATTGTGTATTCGATGTATGTCAGAAATTGAATACACTTGGTATTCAATTATATGTGAGATACAAAGCCGTGAATACTTATTCAATTTGAGTTCAATTATAAATTTGAATCCAATGTGAGATATGTGTATTCAATTCATTATATGTGAGATTTGAGTTCAATTCAAAACTTGAATCCAATGTAAGATACAATTTGAGTTCAATACACCTTTCCGAAGATTTTGTATTCAATTTATTTTTATTTTTTTCGATCAAGTAAATTTATTATGTTAAGAAATGTGTTACAAAAGCACAAGGGATGCTTCAACACCCATACAACCCAACATACACCACAACAACGAAATTACAATCCTTCTCCACTGTTTTAAAAGTTAAAAACTAGCACTAGTTATTAATTGACAACAATTCTGTGGGCACTTATACCACTCCAAAGCATTAATGTTGCGAAACTCCACCATCTTAGATGAAAGCCATGACCAGGATCTTGCTTTAGCCTCATAGACAATTTTTTTTTTAAAATTCAATGTCTATATATTGAAAATCAGGTTATTTCTATAGCTCCACATTGTCCAAGTCACTGCAATCCACATTGTTGAAGCTATAAAAACTCCTTTCCTGCAGCCCAAGCTTTCACCATGTTGGAGAAAATTGATAGGATGCACATGAAGTACCATTTCCACACCTAACCAAACATGAATTTGATGCCAATTTTCCAAACTACATCACAAGTGAAAAATAGATGAGACACATTTTCATCTTCTGTGCAACCCCACGAGCAACGCATATGTTCTCGATTTGAAATAATGCTAATTTAGTTCAACTTGTCTCTTGTTGGAAATCTGTCACGTAGCAACTTCCATATGCTTGAAATCTTCTTGGTACAAAACAATTTCATAATCTATGGAATGCTAATTGTGTAATCTGCATATTCGTATCAGCCTCTTGCCTTTTTTCCATCTGCAAATATGCACTCTTTGTTGTAAATAGGCCATTCGAGGAATATTTCCACCGCCATGTATCTTCATTTGGTTTGATCACAGCCCTGCTAAAACAATAAAGAAGTTCATTAGCATAACCAGATTCTCGTATTCTTAAATCTCTCCTCCACTTGAGATCCCAATGCCACCCTGTATCATCCCAAAAACCAACCTCACCAACTCTCGCCTCTCTTTACATGCTTAGATTATAAAGCCTATGAAATCTCACGCTAAGTGGAGTATCTCCAAGCCAAATATCTTTCAAAAAATATGTAATTTTTCCGTTGCCCACCATCCTATTGATATCATTGTGTATTCCACTTCTCCCCCACCCTAAATATATGCTGCAAATATCTCTCCACCACCCAGAAAGTGATTTAACCCTCCCATCCCCCCTACGTCTAGCCTTTCCACTACTTATACTAATCTCAGGCACCCAGTCTAAACCACCATATCTGGAATGATTAACTCGAGCCCATAAACGATGTGGTTCATTAACAAAACTCCAAATCCACTACTAAGAAGTGATTCATTAAACCGTCCCAAGTCCCAAATTCTTAATTCCCCACATTTCCTATCTTTGCATATTATTTCCCAACTAACCCAATAAATTTTATTGCTCACCTCACACCACCCCAAAGAAAGGTTCTTTGGATAGAAATGAGTTCTTTGATCACTTTCATTGGTATACGATAGAAAGAAAGACAAAAGATAGGAATAGATGAAAGACAGACTGAATCAATGTAATTCTCCCACCAAAAGAGATGAGTTTGTTATTCCACTTCTCAAGTCGTCTCTTGACTCGTTCCACCAGTTTCGACCAAGATGAACTCCTCCAATGATTTATGCCCACATTGAGTCCCAGATAATGCATAGGTTGCTGTCCAATTTTAAATCCTAAGTAATTTTCCATTTCCTCCAGCATTTCCAAACCAACATTAATCCCTATTAGACAACTTTTATTAAAATTGACTTGTAGACCTGAAGCCAATTCAAAATTCCTCAGAATGTATTTAATAGTTCTTAGATTATCAGGCTTACCCGAGCATACGAATAACATGTCATCTGCATAATGTAAGTGAGTAATTGCAATCTTATCTTTCCCAACTATCGCACCTTCAATCCACCATTTTTTCGTAGCTTCCTTAATTAAATTGCCCTAGCCTTCAACATCTAGTAGAAACAAAAAAAGCGACAGTGGATTAGCTTGTCTAAGACCATGTTCTAGTTTAATCTCTTCAGTTGGACTGCCATCGACTATAATCGAAGCTGAAACAGTCGAGATACAGTCCATCATCCATTTCATCTATGTATTGTTGAAACCCATATGAGCCATTATTTCATCCAAATAATTCCATTCAACTGAGTCATATGCCTTGGCAAAATCGATCTTGAAAATGAATCTACTCAGCCATTTCTGTTTTGCTTCATCTAATATCTCATTAAGGACCACAATTCCATCAAGAATTTGTCGACCGCCAATAAAAGCAGATTGATTTTCTAAAATCAAAGAGTCCATCACCTTCCTTAACCTTCTGGCTAATGTTTTTGCCAAGATCTTGTAGAGGCAACCTATCAAGGATATAGGGCGAAAATCATTTATGGTGCAACAATTTACCTTCTTCGAGATGAGAACGATGAAAGAAGGATTAAGGCCTTTGACTAGCTTGCCATTTCGATGAAATTCATGCATCATTTCCATTATTTCTTCCTTAAGTATGTCCCATTGATCTTTAATAAATCTAAAAGTAAACTCGTCTGGTCCCGGGCTACAATTAGATTCACAAGACCATATTGCAGCTTTAACCTCCTCCTCTATAAAACAAGCTGTCAACATTTGATTGCTACACTTATAAGCATACCAGAAATATACCATGAGCTAGTCTTGCAAAAAATATCAGAATTCTGTATTGATACTATTCCTCCAGATTTACCCTCTGAAGCCTTGAAAGCCCAATCAAAATTTGAACTACCCCATATAGATTTGAAAATAATGTCCGACATATTTTATAATTTTGTTTCTTGCAGGCAGCAAAATTCTATTCTAAATTTCTGGATTAGCTCTCTTACCTCCTTTTTCTTTGACTTCTTCCCGAGTACTCTAACATTATAGATGAGATTCTTCACTTTCTAGTCATTTCACATAAGCCCTTATGTGAGACGGTCTCACACAAGTCTTTGCCAAATATATAAGGATAGATCTCGGATGAGACCGTCTCACAGATCAATCTGCACGGCTGGGATGAAGGGCTAATTAATTAGCTAAATCCATATTAACTCAAAATTACGTAATTGCCATTAATCCAACCACTGAATGACATATAAATGAAATCCATTTTAATTAATATTACTATCTGTAGAATTATGATTTAATTTTATAATTTTTTGAAAGTTATATATTGTATAATAATATTAATTTATAGATTAATAAAAAATTATTATTAATAAAAAGTTATTATAAATAAAATTAATGATATTATTAATAAAAAGTTATACTTAATAAAAAAAAAGTGACGTTCACCTAATAAATTATTTTATAAATAATTCATGTGACGAATAAAAATGTGATAACCGTAGGCAATAAAATTATATTGCCTAATAAATAAAATGCAAAGGAAAATATATTAAATATTGATTAAATATTTATTTATTAAGGAATTTAAATAAATTAATTCTTAAAATAAATAAATAAATAATAAATAATATAATTATTTGAGCCCAAAATCGACGTCAAATGGGCTCAATTCGAGTGAAATGGGCTCAATTCAAGTCAAGTGGGCCTGATTTAAGTCAACAAGCCCAACAAATCAAATTCTACAGGCTTAATTAAATTAAATAAGCCTGCATCCTGTCTCGTAGACCTAATTAAAAGAGAAGTCCAACATATCTTTTCAAAGAGAAAATATCTCACAAGTGGGCATTTTCTTCGCCTATAAATAAGGACATTCAGTCCTCATTCCATTCACTCTGAAAACTCTGAAAATCCTGAAGACCTGAAGAACTAAGAAGATTCAAGTGAAAATCAAGTTCGATCAAGATCTAAGTCAAGTGAAGTTCAAGTCAAGATCAAGATCAAGATCAAGACTAAGTTCAAGATCAAGATCAAGATCAAGTCGAAGAACACTCAAGATCTTCAAGTCAAGTTCAAGTCATCTTCAAGTCAAGATCAAAGACCAAGGTGCTAAGCCTCTCCAATCCGGCGTTCTTCATATCAAATTCATCCAGCAGCCTCCGTGAAGTCAACATTCTACAAAATTGAGCGTTGTACTTCACAACAAATCTTCAAGTCAACGTTCGATCTGAACAAAGGCTCGACGCCTCCAGCTAAACGTTATAAAATCCCAAATCCGAGCTCGGACAAGCTTCATCCGAAGATCCGGCTCCGAAAGTTGAAAAAGTCAAGAAGTCAACTCAAGAAAGGAATCATAGGATAAATTGAAGGCGTTTACTCAAATTATCAAGTTCAATCCATCTCGGATTATATTTGTAATTTCTTTTGTATTTATTATTTTAATAAATATAAATTTTTTTGTTACAAATTTTGACACGCCGAGTGGGACAGTTTCTACCTCTCGTCTTTTCTCTTCAAAAGTTCAAAGATACAAAGTATGACTCTTCTCATGGTTGCAATAAGAAGATCTCCTACCTTGAAACCTTCAGAGCTGTAAACTGATGAAATTCAAAGAACAACTCCACTTAGGATGTTATAAGAAGGTCTTCTGCGTTAAAGCCTTCTGAGTTGCAGATGGTAGATGTTGAAATCATTACAAGAAGTGCTCAAAGGCTCCTTAGAGACAAACCACATGGTAGGAATTGTTCTTGATAAGCCATTGCAAGAAGACAAATGTGGTGAAGATGACTCTATCTGCCAAACTCCTCAATCCACATAAAGTTCGTTGTATGACTTATCCCTAGCCTCGGCTATGGCAACAAATGCTTCGTCTATCAAAGAACAACTAGCAAGCTTGACTCAGTCTGTTGCTGCACTTGTCAAACAAGGCCAAGAACAAGGTCAGTTGATATCCAAACTTATGGAAAAGATGGAGATAACACAGACAAGTTATGCAAATAAAAACGAGTAGAAGATGAAGAAGTGAATGAGGACTCCATAAAGCACCATCCTTCTGAAATAAATCCAATTGTGGAAGAAATATAAATTTTAGCTGACAGAATGCTTCCTATGAACTTACTGAAGAGCATCATACTAGAGACGATAAAAGGCATGTATAAAGGGAGCTCCAAATCTTCTGTTGCTTACAAAAAGCCATATACGAAGAGAGTTGGTAACTTGAAGATGCCAGCTGACTACGAGCCTCCAAAGTTTCAACAATTCGATGGCAAAGGCAACCTAAGACAACACATAGCGCATTTTATCGAGACAAGCAATGATGCTGGAACCTTTGATGATCACATGGTCAAACAATTTGTCCGCTCACTAAAGGGAAATGTCTTTGATTGGTATGTCGACTTGGAAGCTAACTCTATCGACAACTGGGGGCAAATGGAAAAAGAGTTTCTCAATCATTTCTACATCACTCGAAGGACTGTTAGTATGCTTGAATTGACTAGCACTTGCCAGTTGAAAGAAGAGCCAGCAATCAATTATATTAATCGATAGAGAAATCTAAGCTTGAACTGCAAAGATCAATTGTCCGAAGTCTGCCATCAACATGTGCATTCAAGGGATGTAATGGAGCCTATTATATATTCTTCAAGGAATTCAACCAAAGACTTTTGAAGAACTAGCTACAAGAGCTCATGATATGGAGTTGAGTATAACATCAAGTGACTTTGAAAAGCCCTCTGTTCACAACTCATATGAGTTTGAGGATATGTCTTTTGATGAGCCTCTCGAGGGGGAATCATAGTCAAAGACGTCGGTGTCTATAAAGATTCAAAGAAATGAAGTTAAATTTAGAGAAAATAGTGTACCCCATTATTGGGGGCAATAAACTATTAACAAAGTCAACGCTCCCCGACACGAGAAAAACTGTCCACATCATACTCTTTGATATGAGTTAAAACTATCTGAAATCTCTCAAGTTACGCTCCTTGACACGAGCTAAAATTGTTCATATGTTATGCTCATTTGATACGAGCTTAAACTATCAAAGTCAAATCAAAGAGACTAAACTCTCTACATGTCATGCTCCTTGATATGAGCTTAAACTGTCTTATTCAATGCAAATATCCTTGAGAAGAGATGAAACTATCTACATGTTATGCTCCTTGATATGATCTTAAACTGTCTCACTCAAATCAAATCTCATTGAGAAGAGATGAAACTCTCCATATGTTATGCTCCTTGATACGAGCTTAAACTGTCTCATTTAAATCAAATCTCCTTGAGAAAAGACAAAACTCTCCATATGTTACGCTCCTTGATACGAGCTTAAACTATCCATCTCAAATAAATCTCTTTGAGAAGAGACGAAACTCACTACATGTTATGCTCTTTTATACGAGCTTAAACTGTCTCACTCAAATAAAATCTCTTTAAGAAGGGACAAAACTCTCCATATGTTATGCTCCTTAATATGAGCTTAAACTTTTTAACTCAAATTGAATCTCTTTGAGAAGAGATGAAACTCTCAGCATGTTACGCTTCTTGACGCACGAGCCTAAAACTGTATGTTACTCCTGCTCCGCATGAGTATAAACTATGCACGACACCCACCAAAGGTAATTATATGTGGTTAAACTATTAATTCACCCCACTTAGGTATTTTAAGTGGTTAAAGTATTAAGTACCCTACTTTGTCTAAAATGGTTAAAGAATAGTCACTCCTGGCCCGCATGAGTATAAACTCTGTATGACACCCCCTCCATTCAATCCAAATCATGTCCCTTGGAACTAAGTTTTGACTTGATCCTCTGTAAGGAGGTACGTATGTAGCTTAACATTCTATTAAGTTCAGTCATAAGTTAGGCCGTTCACATCAAGTTTTGGAGGTAAAGTAATGAAGAAGCAAAAGAGTCAACAAGAAAAAGATGGTGGTGGGACACAAATTTGAGCAAAGGAAAATTCAAGTTATTGAAGTGATCAAGAGAGTTCAAATTCATTGAATGTTTGAAATAATTCACAATCATTGCTATGGTGAAAGGGATGAAGGTGATCCTTTTTGTCACATCATATATCGTTAGTGGATCAAGCGAATATGTTCAAGTTAAATTTATGGATTTAATAAATTAAAATCCCAAAATAAATTTATGGGATCAATTAATTATTTAATTCAAAGTTATAAATTAAACTCATAATTGATGTTAAGGGGTAATTAAATTAATTTATGCTCTTAAGCTTAATTTATCTAAGCCCAAGGCATGAATTAAAATTTTAATTAAGCCATGAAAGTTGAAGCCCATATTGTTGAACAAGTGACTAGCTCATGGACAAAAAAATCCGTCTACTGTTGAGGCCCGATGCAAAATTGGATTGATAGATTCCAAAGTGGTTCTGAATCCCGAATATTGATGGCCCAAGTTGGTGATTAAATGAAGCCCAGGTTGATAATGGGCTAGGATAAAATCAACATAAAAGGGAAAGTCAAAATTGGTCAACTAATCCCTTTAAATTAGGCGTGACTTTCTACTTGAAGAAGAACAAACACAGCTGCTCTTTCTTTCTTCATAGAAGACAACTGCAGTTGATTCCTTGTGAAGAAGATTTACTTTCAAACACAATCAAACATCACGCTGTCGTGCTCACCATCATCACCGAAGACTGTTATTACCACGTCAGTCTATTGTTACTCCTCACAGCACCGAATCGCGCCACCCATCACACAGATTGGATCTTCACTCTCCACCTCGACGCTGGAGTTTGCCGAAAAATCACCGTTCAGATCTGTAAATCTCGTTGCTTGATCTGTTGGATTGGGCCCATTAGGCATTTGGCGTAAATGATGGTCTTCTGTCTCTAAGTATTGAGCCTATTCTAATTAATTAGAATATTGTCCATAGCCTTACACCCCATCCCGTATTATTCCCTATTTGTGACCCTAACAGGTAGAATGTGTATTTTAAATTCTTGTGTGAGTTTGAACGGGATTCTGAGCACTGTGGAGTTCATCACTGACCACCTTCTCCGGCGACGACAAAGACCGACGAGATGACGAAGATAGATACCTAACTGTGGTATCAGAGTAAGTTTCATCATTACTGGACATTCATCGTCCATCGTCCATCTCCTAAAGCTACTGACCATCAGCCGCTGGTGGGAGAATGCCACTCTTCCGCAGTCGCTGGATCTGCTCAGTCAGAATCACGATTTATTCATCACCTGCAGAATCACACCGGCACCCATTAGATCGGAGCTACCGTACGTAGCTAAGCTGTCCACCAGGATTACGTTACTGAACGCTGCCACTGATTTGCTCGATGTTGCTGCTTCCAGCGGCCGGATCTGTACGACATTGCTACCGCTGCTACTTCCTGCCGTCACAACTGACCTGATGCTGTCTACCGCCTCCGCCACTGTTGTCCACATCCAGGTAGAGTTTTGCCAGCCCTCGTAGCCAATCAGAGCCGTACACGTCGTAATCTATTTGTGAATTGCTGGATAGCGACCCTGCCCCTGCCGCTACCGCTAGGGTTCAGCTGCCGTCGCAACTGACCAGCCTCCGTCTGCCGCCTCCAGCAGCTGACCGTCGCCGATAACTACTAGTGTTTCAGTCACTACCGCAGCTGACCAGCCTAAAACGCGCAGTCACTAGGGTTCTGCGAAGCCGCCACTACTTTACGCCACCAGAAATGAGCAACCGCCATTCGCGCTCATCCACCGCCCGCCATCCACTGTCGAAGGCACGATCTACTCCGATCTAAAGAAATGTCCAGCCACCATCACGCCGCCACTGTTGATGTACCCTCAGCCGCCGGTGGTGCTGACTGTTGGTCACCGCTGCTGACCGCCGGAGCTGCTGATCGCCGTTGACCTCCGGTCGTCGGCGCTGGGGTTTCGATCAGATTGGTTTGACCATTTGGGGAAGGGAAGTGTCTCTCTTTTTATTTGTTTTCAAAAAAATTTAGATTTGTTTTCTCATTTTTTCAGCCCTGTTCATTTTCTGAAAATTTTTAGATTGTTCCTTCACTAACCCCCAATGTTTCTCACTTTGTGTGTAGGTTGAAACTTGGAGCGGAGGCTGCCCCAGTTGTGTTTGCTACTTGAACAAGACTACGAGGGATCCACCCCTGTTAAGTAATGGGTTGGTGGCTCATAGAGGTGATACGTGCTCTCGTCGGAGACACCGCTCTGGTGAAATAGCTTGAGCCTTTCCTGTTTATTTTTTCTCTCATGCCTTGAGATGGCTGGTCCTCTTATTTACTCTTGTGTGATGCCCTGAGGTGGCTGGTCCTCTTATTACTGTTCTTGTTTGTTTATTTGTGAAATTGTCATCTTGGTCTTTCAATTTTTGCTGCTGAAAATTTATCCTTGTGTTTTATACTGCTCCGTTTCTCGCTTTGTTTTTTATTAGAGTAGTGCCAACCTAGTGTGTGACATATTTTTGCTCTGTAATTATTTATTTATTCCATTCAAAGTGTGTTCTACTCAACTTTAAATACCCATGGCTTCGTCCTCTTTGTTTGGACAAGCACCGTTTGATGGTAAGCGAGACTTCAGCATCTGGAAACAGAAATGAAGTGCATACTCGTCTAACAAAGGGTATTCAAATCTGTAGATCACTCGTATGATAAGGATGATACACCTATTAAAAAAGTTGAGATGAATGAGCTTGTTTTGTCTGCGATTAGCTTGAATCTTTCTGATCCTGTGCTCAGAAAAGTTGGTGTGCATGAGTCCTCAAAAATTAGTGGGAAACACTGGATAAGCTGTACACTGAAACATTTTTGCCTAGTAAAATATTTCTTCTGGAAAAATTCTTTTGTTTTAAGGTTGATATAAACAAAGATGTTGAAGAAAATTTAGATGTGTTCACGAAGTTGATTCAAGATATTAAGCAAATCGGTGACAAGCATATTGATGAATACACTCCTATTGTGCTTTTAAATGCTATACCTAATTCTTATTGTGATGTAAAATCTGCTATAAAGTATGGTCGTGATGATGTTACTCTTGATGTTGTGGTGAATGCTTTAAAAAGCAAAGAGCATGATTTAAAACAAAATAGGGGTGTAAGAATTTTGGAGAGGTTATGCATGTTAAGGGGAAACATAACAATTATAACAAGAATAAGAACAAGAACAAGAATAAGAACAAGGACAAGAATTCTGATGTGAAATCCCAGAACAATCAGAATGTTAAGAAAAAGAAGACATACTTTAATTGCCATGAAAGGGGACATTTTGCAAACAAGTGTCCTCATCCTAAGAGGAATAATTCTAATGATCATGCTAATGTTGCCTCTGAATCTGTGAATTATGGTGATGTGTTTGCTATTTCTGATAATTGTGTGAATTCTGTGCATTCATCTCTGTGTGATAGTGAATGACTTGTGGATTCCGGTTGCACATTTCATATGACACCTTTTAAACATCTTTTCTCTTCATATAAAAATGTTTCTCATGTATTTGTGTCTATGGCTAATGAAAAAAGATGTGATGTGCTTGGTGTTGGTGACATTTGCTTGCATTTTAAAGACAATTCTGTGTTTACTTTGAAAAACGTGCGGCATATGCCTAATTTGTGTAACAAATTGATTTATTGTGCTGCACTTGAAGATGAGGGTCTTGAGGGTAGGTGGGGAAAGGGTTGCATGTCTATTCTGAAGGGTTCTGTGCCCGTTTTTAATGCTGAAAAAAGGAATAACCTGTATTTTTACTATGCTAAATCTGTTGTTATGTCTGCTAACGCTGTTAAAGAGGATAAAACCAATATTTGGCATGGTAGGTTAGGTCACATGAGTAGTAAAGGTCTTGAATTATTGCATAAAGCTGGTTCTTTTGGTAATGATAAGCTTACATGCATTCCTTTCTGTGACTCTTTTGTACAAGGCAAACATGCGAAGTGAAATTCCCTGTTTCCCCGTACCCTAAGACTTCTTCGTGTAGTGATATACTTGAGTACTTGCATGTTGATATGTGGGGGCCTTCTAGTGTGCCCACTCAAGGTGGCAATGTGTATTTTCTGTCCATTATTGATGATTTTTCAAGAAAAGTGTGGGTGATTTTGCTTCAAAATAAATCTGATTTTTTGAAAAGTTCAAAAATTGGAAAACTTTGATTGAAAATCAAATGGGTAAAAAGATTAAGTATCTTAGAACTGATATTAGACTTGAATTTTGCAATAATGTCATGGATGATTTATGTGTCAAATCTGGAATTATGAGGCACAAGTCTGCTCCTTACACTCCCCAACAGAATAGGGTTGCTGAGAGGATGAATAGGACTTTGTTAGAAAGGGTGAGGAGTATGTTTGTATCTTCTGGACTTTCTAAAAAGTTTTGGGGTAAAGCGATTATTACTGCAGCATTTTTAATAAACAAATCCCTCTCTGTGCCTTTGAAGGGTAAGTGCCCAGAATAGGGAGTCATTGCACGAGCAAAAATTTTTGGAACCCTAGTTCCAAAATTTCGCTCCTTAGCTTCTTGCGTAAGTTTCCCTGCAGCTGCCGGTGCCTCTCGCCCACGGCCTCGGTGAACAATGACAACCACCGTTCGGCATTACCCGGCCACTCCCAACGTTGTTGGCGCCACTCGCCGGTGGCGAACTTTGATCTCACCGCTCCCCACGGCGGTGAAAGAGTCTTCTCACTTGTTCATGTGATCCGCCTAGATCGATTCTCTTATAGGGAAGAAATCTAGGAGTCGAATGCCCTCAAAAGTGTTGCCGGATATGCATGTAAGTGAGGAAATGTTCAAATCGGTGAAGGACAGGGTTAAGGAAATCGAACGGAAAAAGACATTGAAGGAGGCAGTTTTGGAGGATAACCCGCAATTGGGCGACGGCGCCGCATTGGCCCTCTCTATTGCGGTGGATCGCACGGAGATGGAGACGGAGATTATCGTCGGGTCCATGGCCCTTGTCGTGGCCAACATGCCGGAGGCTCGCGGCTCCGGTAGTCCCACGCAAGGCCTAGTGGACACGGCGATGGATGACTCGACCCCGGTGGTGCCCATCGTGCGCAACCCGACCACCAAGCGGAAACCCTCGGTGGAATGGTGGCGCAGCACTACCCCAGGCACTAGGCGTCAGCTGGACGTTGCGACACCCCCTGCCTCTCCCTCTCGGCAGGCCGGCGGGGAGTCTCGGCAGACCGGCGACGCGCCTCGGCAGGGACATGAATTAGCGAATGGCTCTCGACAGGTCACCGAGACTGCAGGTAATGCCGAGAGCTCTCGGCAGGAGCAGAGTACTCCTCGCCAGCGCAGCCCGACATGCACGTCCAGGACCCCGTCTCGGCAAAGTGCGCTGAGCGTGGGCGCCAACGCTGGGCAAGGCCTAGACGACACAAGACAGCATGGGGGCGAGGCGACAGGGCCTCGGCAACAAGGTGGACAGCGTGCTCAGCGCGTGCGACAGGGCGAATCGGGTGGTGGTTCCGCTCCCAAGGAACTGGTTGACTGCACCAAGTTTGTCAACAAAAGTAACATTGATCCGGATAGGAAGCTTGAATATATTGCACCATGCGATGGAGTGGCCTATCTTGATCCGAAGGATGATTCTGATGCTTGGAAATACACATTGGTGGGGTATTTCTCGGGACATTTCCCGGGTATGCAGGCCCTCCATGTCATCTGCCGGGCATGGGGTGTTAAGTATACCATTGTCATGCATCAGTCGGGATGGATCATCTTCCGGCTCAGCTCGGAAGAGGATGTGCAGAAGGTGTTGGACGGTGCTCCCCTCTCCATATGGGAACGTTACCTTATGCTCGATAGGCTACCACAAGCCTTTCAGTTCGATGATCAGGAAATCTCCCATGTCCCAGTTTGGATTCGGTTGCCTTCGTTCCCATTGGAGCTGTGGTCGAAGAACCACATTAGTAAAGTGGCTTCACTGGTTGGTAGACCTATCATGTTGATGATATTTCCGTTAAGGCGGATAAGGTATCGTTTGTGCGTGTGCGAGTGGATATTGATGTCTCGCAGGAACTCCCGAAGGAGGTCATTTTCAACTACCGAGGGGTCAACTTTAACCAAACTGTGCTGTATGAATGCCTTCCGGCATATTGTACTAAGTGCAGGAAGTTTGGTCACCTAGCTAGTGATTGTGATGATCTTGTTAGGGGTGATAAGGGGGAGAAAGGGATGGAGCAGCCTCCGAAGACTGCACGAGCGGAAGATACAGTTGATGAGGAGGGGTTCCAGCATGTTGGCGCTAGGAACACGAGGCCGAGGAAGAAGAGGAATCGAAACGGGAAGAAAAAGGCCGCGGGTCCTAAGCTTTCCCATGCGCAGAAAGAGAAGGTCATGTCAGGGAAGTACCAAATCCTAGACGACCTTGATCTTGATGATTGGAGGATCAACAGACGAGAGGGTAAACAACCCGCCAAATGAATACTAGAAAAACCTGGGTGTCGGAAATGGAGGAGGAGGATGTAGAGGCTGTAGGTCGCTCGGGGTGCTCCTCGCCTCCCATTCTCACCCACAGGGCAGATGGCACTAGGAGAGGCACTGTAATCATCATCCAGGAGCCGTAGGGCAGAGGCAACGGACCAGGACGAGCCTGGGGCTCCTCCCCCAATGTTCTTTAATGAGGTGTCTAGCATGGAACGTACGAGGGCTTGTAGCCACTTGTGCGCAGCGAGCAGTCCGCAGGTTAGTTCGCAAGAATATAGTATGCTTAGTGGGTTTTCTTGAAACTAGATTGTCTGTTGATAATGTGGTGGATATTGTGGGTAGAATTGTTTCTAGTTGGAATAGTGTAAATAATTTCGATATTGTTGATGGGGGTCGTATTGTGGTTGCGTGGGATCCCACTTTGATTGCTGTTAGTAATGTTATGCTCCATGAGCAATGTATCTCTAGTTTGGTTCGCTGTTTGATTTCTCAGCAGGAGTTCCTCATCAGTGTTGTGTACTCCCGAATGGCGTAGTTGATAGGCACAAGCTATGGAGTTATCTCTCTTCGGTTGTCCTCGCAGTTAACTCTCCCTGGATGCTCCTTGGAGACTTTAATTCCGTTAGGAAACTAGAAGAGCGATCTAAAATTGTTTCATCTCATCAGAACTGGTGCAGGGTGGACTTTGAGGAGTTTTGTGTTGATCGGGGGTTGGATGATGCTAGTTTCCACGTTTCACTCCGAGTACTCAAAGGGGATCAGGTATGTGAACCTGTGGAAGACCAGCAAGGGATTCCTGGGTACTGTGCGAGAGGTGTGGGACTCGCAAGTGTGGGGTACAGCTCAGTTCAGTGTTTGTCGTAGGTTGAAGTTACTCAAGCCAAAGCTACGTCAGCTTAGCAAGAGGGACTTCAGCCACATAGCCGAAAGAGAAAAGTGGGCTAGAGCGGAGCTAGACAGTTTGCAATTGGAAAGCCATGCTGATCTTGGTAATATTGAGAAATGGGACAGGGTTCGGGAGGCAGCGAAGAAGGTCGACTTCTTGTGTCACTCCGAACATCTCTTCTTCTCTCAGATGGCCAAACAGTCAGGACAAGCCCACAAAATTCTTCTACAAGAAGATCAAGTCCAATAGCGTGAGGAATATCATCCCCTCCATACATACGAAATCCGAGCACACCTCTTCCGATGATGAAGTCGTTGGAGAGTTCCTTACATTTTATAGAGACTTGTTGGGTACAGCGGGGGAGTGCAAGGAGATAGATGACAGTGTGTTTGAATGGGGAGCCGTGTTGAGTGATGAACAGGCGCAACAGCTCGAGGCGTCTATCACGGCCGAAGAGGTGAAGGGAGTTGTGTGGAGCATGAATGGCGATAAGGCCCCCAGGCCGGATGGGTACACAGCTGCTTTCTTTCGGGATGCATTGGACGTGGTCGGGTCGGATGTCGTAGCGGCTGTCCAGGAATTCTTCCACTCCGGGCAGCTACTGCGGCAGATGAACGCCACATTTATTACACTATTCCCGAAAGGTAAGCACGATCCTACTATCAGGGACTTCTGCCCAATTTCGTGTTGCAATATGATCTACAAAAGCATATCCCGTATCATTGTGACACGAATGACGGACCTGATGGAGGACTTAGTGGCGGAAAATCACTTCGGTTTTGTTAAGAACCAAAGAATGAGGGACTGTGTGATGTTGGCCCAGAAGATAGTGAAGAATTACGGGTGGGCTAGGCATCGTCAGTACAGGAGAATGCCGATTAAGGTGGGGTGCTTACAAGGTTGAAATTTTCTCAGCGTATGATAGGGTGAATCATGGAATATGTCACCACCACCTCATTCTCCATCCTTATCAACGACACACCTGAGGGATATTTCGATGGTAAGAGAGGCTTGCGTCAGGGTGATCCGCTGTCGTCCTTATTGTTTGTCTTGTGCATGGATTACTTCTCCCGTCTCTTCAGGAGAATGACTGTGACAGACAACTATAAGTATCACTCTAGGCATTGTGCGAAGGTTGGCATTACCCATCTGGCGTTTGCGGATGATTTGATTTTCTTTGCTTATGGCAATCGCTCTTCAGCAGAAGTGGTTGCCAAGGCACTTAACCTCTTCGCTCGAATGTCAGGTTTGGAGGTTAGTGCGGACAAGTCTCACTTGTTCATGGCAGGAGTTCCGGAGGATAAGGAGCATGCTATCCGTGAGGTGTTACCTTTCTAGGAGGGCACCTTTCCTGTACGTTATTTGGGAGTTCCGCTACAGGGAGTAAGCTCCGAGGTCTGCTTTTGAGCCGCTCATCACGCAGGTTACTAATTTGATCAGGGGGTGGTCCACGCATTTGCTCTCGTATGCAGGCCGATTGGAACTCATTCGATCGGTTGTGTATGGGTTGATGAATTTCTGGACGTCGATGGTGAAGATCCCCAAAGGAGTGGTGGATAGAATAGAGAGGATTATACAGAAATTCCTTTGGGAAGCCTCAAGGGGTGCAGTTCGTTAGGAGGAGGTCATTCTTTCTAAGGAACAGGGCGGCCTGGGACTTAGGGGACTTAACCCGCTGAACGATGCAGCTCTTTGTGGCGTGTTGTGGGATGTGCATCAGGAGAAGAGATCGCTGTGGATCAAATGGATTAATTCCATTTACCTGCAGTCCTCTTCGTGCTGGGATGTTGAGGTGAACTATAGCGCCTCAATCGTGTGGACGGACATCCTCCGAGCGAGGGATAGGGTCAGAGCATGGATTGGTGGGGACATGGTTTCCACTTTAGCTTCGTGCTCAGAGATGGGAAGGCTTCGTGTGGGTAAGTTGTATCGGCTCGTTTCAGACTCCATGCTAGTACAGTCTATCTACAAGAAGTTATGGAGTCCATGGGTTCCTCAGAAGCATTCGTTCAAGATGTGGATCGCGGTGAGGAACCGCCTGCTTACCATGGACAGATGGAGACACTACGAAGGGCCGGTTGAGTGCGTGTTGTCCGTGGGGACCCCCAAATCGAGAGATCACCTTTTCTTCGGGTGTCCGTTCACGAAGCATGTATGGAACCGGGTTAGATACGAAGTGGAGTGAAGGAGACAGGTTACCACGTTGAAGGCCGACTTCAAGTGGCTCAGCAAGGACCGGGGAGTGCATGTACGAGATAGGAGGAGGTGGATGCTCGCTCTCTATGGAAGCGTCTTCCTCATATGGAAAGCTCAGAACGAAGCACTCTTCGAGGGTGCCCAACCTTCTCCGTTCAAAGAAATTTTTATGTTTTCTTGAAAGACTATCTTGTTGGGTAAAAAGGAGCCGTAGCAGAAACAACAAGAAGCAAAAAAAACTGATATATGCAGAAATAAAGAAATAAGAAAAGAAACATGTTTATGCAAAGGGAAAGTAAGCGATGGTCTGGTGAAGAAATATGAGAATTAAAGGGGTGAAGCTTACTGAATGACATATAAATGAATTCCATTTTAATTAATATTACTATCTGTAGAATTATGATTTAATTTTATAATTTTTTGAAAGATATATATAGTCTAATAATATTAATTTATTGATTAATAAAACTATTATTAATAAAAAGTTATAATAAAAAAATAATGATATTATTAATAAAAAGTTATACTTAATAAAAAGAAAGCGACGTTCACCTAATAAATTATTTTATAAATAATTCATGTAACGAATAAAAATATGATAACCGTAGGCAATTAAATTTTATTGCTTAATAAATAAAATGCAAAGGAAAATATATTAAATACTGATTAAATATTATTTATTAAGGAATTTAAATAAATTAATTCTTAAAATAAATAAATAAATAAATAAATAATTGATATAATTATTTGAGCCCAAAATCCACGTCAAATGGGCTCAATTCGAGTCAATTGGGCTCAATTCAAGTCAAGTGGGTCTGATTTAAGTCAACAAGCCCACAAGTTAAATCCTACAAGCTTAATTAAATTAAATAAGCCCGTATTCAGTCTCGCAGGCCTAATTAAAGGAGAAAAGCCCAACATATCTTTTCAAGGAGAAAATATCTCACAAGTGATTATTTTCTTCGCCTATAAATAAGGACATTCAGTCCTCATTTCATACACTCTTAAAACTCTGAAAATCCTGAAGACCTGAAGAACTCTGAAGATTCAAGTGAAAATCAAGTTCGATCAAGATCCAAGTCAAGTGAAGTTCAAGTCAAGATCAAGATCAAGATCAAGACCAAGTTCAAGATCTAGATCAAGACCAAGTCGAAGAAAACTCAAGATCTTCAAGTCAAGTTCAAGTCATCTTCAAGTCAAGATCAAAGACCAAGGTGCTAAGCCTCTCCAATCCGGCATTCTTCATATCAAATTCATCCAGCAGTCTCCGTAAAGTCAATGTTCTACCATATTGAGTGCTGTACTTCACAATAAATCTTCAAGTAAATGTTCGATCTGAACAAAGGCTCGATGCCTCTGGATAAACATCATAAAACCCCAAATCAGAGCTCGGACAAGCTTCATCCGAAGATCCAGCTCCGAAAGTTGAAAAAGTCAAGAAGTCAACTCAAGAGAGGAATCAGAGGATAAATAGAAACCGTTTACTCAAATTCTCAAGTTCAATCCATCTCGGATTATCTTTGTAATTTCTTTTGTGTTTATTATTTTAATAATACAAAATTTTGTTGTTATAATAACATTTTTAACAAAAAGTGATACTAAGAAAAAATGATAATTATTTAATTAAACTACTTATCAACCAGTCATAGGATTAATAAAAAGTAATAATATATCTATTAAAAAGTGATACATGATTGTTGATGCGTGTTCTTAGCTAGTTACTTTTAGGATTAAGGAAGAAAGTAAAGTTGTGTAACTGAGCTAAGAATGATCACGATCAAACATAATAAATCAATAAATGTGTGAGAGATGGGAAATTAGACCAAAGACCTTAACCTATTTTATTACTCTCCTTAAGAACAACACTCATAAAATTCACCCAATTACAAGTGTAACATCTAGTATGAGAATGAGTAACCTGCTTCTCTCTTGTGAGAGAAGCTATTTATACTACCGATAAACTCCAACGATTATCTAATCCCGTGGTGCCACCTGGATGAAGACAAGCAGCCATAAATGGAGCTGGCCGATACATCGATGAATTTAGGGCTAGCGCAGGGGCTACAAGATGTCTTGTAGAATGCTGCAAGTTTCCCTTTGGTGGATAGAGAGAGTTGTACCTGTCGTGTGTTGTCTTCTAGTTGGGAGTGCTGCCCAAGACATCCCTTCTTACAAATATTTTTGTCCTTTAGCCTGCCGCCACTAGCCGTTCTCATAGTATTGTCTGTATTTTACCCAGCAAGTCTGATAATCCCTCCAACCATCGGATAAGTAGGTTTCCGAGACTGTGCAGCTTGTCAAAGTCCCTGAACATCTCCTTTGGCTTTGGAGTCGAGATGTCCTACTGATATGTCTCGATCGCCTATCTTCCTAGTGGGCTTCCTGCCTCTTGGCCCTCTCCTGGCCTTATCTTCTCGGGTTCCTCGGCCCTTGATGATGGGCTTATCTCTTGTGCTTCTTCTTAGTCATTCTCCGGGTTGTGTCTCTTGGGCTTGGGCTATCTTTTGGACCGCCATTTTTGGGCCGCCATCATCCCACATGTTACCATTCATTCCTGCTCTTGGGGCTCTTCATAGTTAGGCCTTTTGTTCATGACGGACTAGCTTGTTGGGCTTTCAGACCGTTTGACATGGGAGATATAATACCCATAACATTAGCCCCTCGAGCCTGGATAATCTTATGGTTTAAGATTTTTTAGGGTTGACATGTATTTTCCATAAGTATATCCCTCATGCTTCAATATGTATGATTCATGTCACTTCCACTTCGGCTTCTGACTTTGATCCCAAGTTATTTCTGTTTCCTGAACCCCGGGATCGCCAGGATATTTTCGGGAAATTGGGGGGGTGTTTCTGGTATTTTACTTTTTTTCATTCAAATTTTGAATTTTGAAATTTGTGTTTGTTTGGTTTTTCTCGCCTTTTTTTCCTCACACTTTCTTCTTCCGTCTTCCTCTCTGACGGTTGCGATTTCATTTGCATTGTAGCTCTCCTTTCTTATCCATGTATCAATTTTCTCCCTTTCTCTTTCTTCTTTCCCTGATTTATTCTTTTGGTGTCTTTGTGTTCCTCGTGTCATTGCAGTCTAGGGTTTCCTTTTCTTCTCTTCCTAAGTATTTCATTTCTTCTCCTTCTATACTTTCGCAATTATGAGTTGTGAGGGTTCTATCTCCCCAATAAAATCCTCTTCACAAACTACTGATTCTTCGCTCGGGAGCGGTGGGCCTTCTTCTCCCCTCCAAGAAGAGGGTTTGAGTTCTCAGCCTCTTTCTAAATCTACTTTCGACCAAGCGATCGCCATATTTGTGTCGATTTTCTGTTTGAGACATGGTGCCAATTTGGTCGATGCGGGTCCTGGGTTGCTGTCTTATCTTGGGAAACTTCCTTAGTGGGAGAAGGAATTTCTCTTTTCCGCTACCAAATTTTCATCTACTATTGATGATCGTTGGTTAAAGAATAACACCGTTATTGCTATTGGTAAATACCAGTGTGGAGATGACATTGAATTCTTCCTTCCTTCTTCTGGGGCTCGGATATGTTTCGCTCTGTCAAATGTTGTTGTTGCCTTTGAGTTGCAATCCAAGCTCGATCTTCATTTCCCTCTACATTCCTGAATCCGCGATATTCTCAATTTTTGGGGTATAACCCCTGCTAAACTGGCTCCTAATGTTGGGTTGCTCTGATAGGGGTCTTAGTTCTCTTCCATTTGATGGGATACAAACTGTTGAGTACCTCCGAAATTAATTTCCTATATCGACTCACTCCTAAAGGTGGGATGAAGGGATACTTGTCTGAAGCCCAGTCATATTAACTTGGTTGCCTCTTCTTCTAGCTCGATCAAAAAATGGAAAGATCATTGGATTTGGGTTCGTGGGCCGTGGAGGGGTCATTGTCTCTTTGATTCCAAGAATCCTCAAGCCCCTACTGTGTTTCCTAAGAGTTCTATCTTTTGGCCCTATCTCAGTGCGTTTATGTATTTCAGTCTCCTTCTACTCCTTTTCCTTTAATAAATTTTTCTTCTTTGCTTATGCAATAAGTGAATCGTGTACTTTGGTGAGTTTGTCGCATGAGTTTCAAGACGCCTTTCATCGTATTCGCGAACTTCCCAAGGAGGATCGTCACTACCAGTCCATCCTTATTTGTATAAATCTTTTCACCGCCGACTTTACCTCTTCAGCCAAACCTATGCCAGGAATTTTTCTGTTGTTGCATCCCTTTGTTCCAATCTTTCGATGTTTTCATGATGGCATTCCTCACACTCCAATATCTGTTTCTCCTTCATTTTTCTCAGGGGAAGAGAAACATCTCTTGCCAGACATCGAAAGTATTGCTACTCTTCCTTCCACCTGTAGGCAGGTGGCCCTTGATAAGGGGAAGAAGAAGGTCACTTGATGAGAGTATAAACTCACGTATATTGAGTTCTGATTTGTGTGGAAATTGAGTACAATTGGGTTTTTTATTGAGACGAATTGGAATTTTTATGGAAAAGACACGAATCAGAGGATACTTAGGCTTTTTGAGCATATTTGTAAAGGAAAATAGATCGTAAGGGCTTGGAATTGGAAGATACAATTTTTGAGGCAATTTTTGAAGGTTGTTCGACCTCAGGACCTTGTTCAACCATCATCACTTTAGTTGAACAAGGTGGTCAATTCAAGCAAGATATGCAGAAACATATATAGAGGTTGCTAGACAAAAGGATGTTGTTCGGCTAGCATCATCTTTTACAAAAGTTGACGTATTCCTCAAGCAAAAGCCCATCCAAGGCCCGTAAGGAGGTTCCACGAGTATAAAAGAAGAACTTTCATAGGAGAAAAGGAACACACAACACTTCATCAACCATTTACCACCGAAACCCTACCGCCATCCGAAGGAGCTGTGGAGAGAGGTTAGTCTGTCGAACCAAGTGAGAATCAAGTGAAGATTCAGGACGGAGAGAGTCACGACGGCTCCCACATCTAGGGTTTGCTTTGCTACTTAATTTATCTTATAATTTTCAAAACTATGGGTAAGATCCTACCAACCACCATGATTGTTCTTCGATCAATCATGGGCTAGAACCACTTCGGTAGTTCTAGGGTTATGAAAGTTTTATGAGTTAATCTGTTTATGTGTAAACTTCGTACAACACTATTTGTGGTTTATTTTATATAAGATTGCATTTTTTAAATTCATACTCACAGTCGTTTTGTGCATCATTAACTGTTATGTAGAGTCTGAATACATATCTTGGTTATTGATTGAGTGCGTTCAGTGCTGAACATGATTACATGTTATAATTCTAAGTGAAGGTATTCTGAAGTCTTATTAGAACTATCTTATATGAATACTTGTTAATTGAATAATATTCAGGTTGATAAGTAGGATAAAGAGTATAACTTCATATTACCATAAAGGGAGATCATATCGGGTTAGAGTACTAATTGCATGGGAAATAATTGATACTGATAGTACCTATAAAGGGGGATGAATTATATCTCTTGCTCCGAGGATATTCACACGTGTCATACACATGTTTACTTGTGTCTATATAGTGAACTTGCATGGTTTAGTGATGCATCCATAGACCACAAGGCAGAGTCGGACATCAACGTATGGGAGAGAGATTAATAAGTAAAATTGGATAACCCGAAGAACTACCTAATTTCTCACTTGATCACAGTCGTATTTACTCTATTGCTTGTTTACTTTATTTTTGTTTTAATTACTTGTTAATTAGTTCTTTAATCACCTTAAATAAACTGCCAGGATAGTCTTAATTCATTAAAATATAATTAAATTAATAATCATCCGTCCCTTGGGTTTGATAATCACTTAGTCGCCATTCGAAACTACAATTGACATCCTTCTTACTTGGGGATTATTTTGTGTGTTAAGAAAATGCCCATCAAGTTCTTGGCACCGTTGTCGGGGATGGCTTAATTATTAATCCATTATTTCTAGTTTAATTAGGACTATTTTATTTTTATTTTCTTTTCTTTCTAACTTTGAATTTTTCTCAGGTGTATGCACACTAGATTGAAGGGAACTAATCTAGAACCTTTTTGATCTGGAACCAAAAGCATCCGTAAAGAAAAGGAACGCTAAGAAGAAGAAGGACAAGAATAAGAACAAGTAGCCAACCGATACTATTGATCAAGTAGTTGACATAGGAGAGCTAATTCCGTAAGCAACTGAAGTTGCAACTGAATATAACTTGGAGGCAGAAGCAATCAATATAGCGGCGAATCCCAATACACATGCCATCCGTGAAGTCTTTAAGAACAACGGAGGAGGTAATGCGGGGCTTTTTGGAGCAAGAGAGGCCAGAACCGATTTTGATCTACACCCTGCTCTTATCACCATGATTGAAAGGAGTCCCTTCTCTGAGGGAACCTTTGAAAAACCTCAGCAACATCTTAATTAGATCCTTGGGTATGCAAGTACACAAAAAGATCCAGGAGCTCATGAGGATGCGAGGAAGATCATATTGTTTAAGTTCTCATTGAATGAAAAAGCGAGAGATTGGTACGATAATCTTAATGCTGCTGAATGTGATACCTAGGAGAAGTTGAAAGTGAAATTCTTAGAGCGATACATGCCACATTCGAAGGTGTTTAAGATGAAGCAAGAAATCAATCAATTTGCTATCCATGGTAATGAGAAGTTTCATGAAGCTTGGGACAGATTCAAGGACATGCTTTGGAAGTGTCCATATTATGGGCTATCTAAAGCTCAATATGTCAGTATTTTCTACAATGGGTTGGATTGTGATTCTCGTGTGTTACTTGATACTTTATCCAATGGAGCATTGCTTACAAAGTCACCCATAGAGGCCGAGAAGCTTTTTGAGGATATTTTGATGAATTCAAGAGATTGGCCAATTGATAGAGTGAGAGACACTTATGTTTTTGGTAAAGTGGCACAGGTTGAGCATACTATGGTGAAATTGGGAAGAGATGATGAGATCGTCTCTAGTTTGGCTAATATAAACAAGTTACTCGAGTCTCAGCAAAAGCAAATTACGGATATAACTCAGAGAGTACCAATGATGTAGCAGGATGGTGGTTATGAAGGAGCTAGCCAAGAGGAGATCGAGGAGGCTAACTAAGCCATGGGTCAAAGTATTCAAGGAATGAGGTTCCAAAACCAAGGAAATTGGAATTATCAGGGAAACTACAATAATTGTGTTCTGCCGGGTAATTATTAACAACCAAGGAGGCTGGAGTTTTCATGGAGTAATCCTAACAATGCATTGCAACCTCCTATTAGTGTTGATCCAAGTGCTAAAGTGGAAGAAGGGAAACCGGTTTTAAGAATACGGTGAACATGTACATGGCGAGGAATTATGGAAGAGTGGATCGTCTTGAGACCAAGTTAGAAAAGAAGATTGATGTTAATCATGAGGATTTCTCTAAACAAGTGAAAGACCTTACGTTGTTGATGGGGAAGATGGCTGGAAACTTAAACAAATTGACTCAAACTATTGAGAAGAGGAAGTTTCCATCTCAAAGTATTGAGAATCCAAAGTCTTGCCATGCTATCACATTGAGATCTGGAACGCAGTACCAAGGTTCGATGATGCTGGTGAGCAAAAACGAAGGGAGCAGAGAAGTTGCTCGACCAGACTTGAGTCGCTCGCCCCAGACCAGCTGGTCAAGCAGAGGTCGAATAAACTCTAGAGAAACAGAATTACGATGCTCTATTTTTAGACCCACCATTTGACCAACACCATTCCATTCAACCAAACCATCTTGGTCGAATAGAGGTCGAACAACACCATAAGAATAGGATTGCTCAAGTTGCAAAGTCATACGACCGACAATACTGTTCGACCAGACTATTTAGGTCAAACAGAGGTCGAACAACACCTGGAGAACGGGAACTCATGATTAGCTAAGTTGTTCGACCAACCCCAATCTGTTCGACCAAACCAGCTTGGTCGAACAGAAGTCGAACAGTTTAGTTCAGAGCCCATTTCGATCCCGAATGCTAATCCCATTGATATAATATCATGGTACCATCTCAAGAGCAAAACACTAGGGTTACAGTAGAGAAGAAGTGGGAAAGAGCCAAGAGGTTGAGAGCTGAAAAGGATAAAGAGGAGAAGGTTAAACGTGACGAATGGGATATTCCAAAAACAAAGAGACCTCCACTGTTTCCTTTTAAGCTTGTCAAAAAGTGATTAGAAGAAAAGTTCAAGAGGTTTTCAGATATCATGAACAAAATAAGCTTGAACATTCCTTTCTCTGAAGCGATCTTGGAGATGCCGTATTATGCCCCGTTTTCTGAAGGATATACTTTTGAAGAAGAAAAGCTTGAAAGGAATTAAAACAATGAATCTATCAGAGAATTATAGATCGATCATACAAAGGTAGCTGCCAGCTAAGTTGAAAGATCTGGGAAGCTTTACTATCTTTTGTGAAATTGGAAAGTGGGCCGGCACAACGAGCCTTGTGCGATCTTGGGATAAGCATTAATTTGATGCCTTTGTCCAATTTTAAAAGGCTTGGTTTGGGGGAGTTAACTCCCACATCGGTTGCTCTACAATTTGTAGATAGGTTTATGACTTTTCCGAAGGGTATTGTTGAACACGTTCTTGTCAAAGTAGAGAAACTTGTCTTTCCTGTGGACTTTCTTGTGCTTGAGATGGAAGATGACAAGGATAATATCCCTCTACTCTTAGGGAGACCTTTCCTTGCGACTGCGAGAGCTATGGCTGAGGATGGATAAAGAAGAGATCTTATTTAATCTTGACAAAGCAATGAAGATGCCCATGGAGACGCAATGCCATAGTATAGACGTGGTGGAGGAGATCGTGAAGGAAGATATGTTCTTGATCCTCTCTAAGGATCCTCTTGAGACATGCTTGGCGGAGTACCTTACTTTTCCCACCACGGAGATAGATGAACTCTCCAATGAGGTATGTAGTGATTTTCTCAAAAATTTACTTGCTTTGGGTAATGACAGGTATGAGTCGAAAAGGTCCAAGGTTGAAGAGGTGAAGTGGACTAGGAAATACTTGCCTTTGGATAGAGAGAGCGCACCTCAAGAAGAGAAGAAAGAGGAGTTGAAACCGCTACCGGAGCACTTGAAGTATGCCTATCTAGGTGACAATGAAAAATATCCGGTAATTGTATCTTCTTCTCTTGATGATGATCAACTTGAGGAATTGTTAGATGTGCTTAGGAAGTATAAGTTTGCGATTGGTTGGTCTTTGGATGACTTAAAAGGCATTAATCCTTCATATTGCATGCGTAGAATAAGATTGTTAAATGAGGCTAATAGTGGTATACAGAATCAGTGGAGGATGAATCCCGCTATTCAAGAAGTGATTAGGAAGCAAATCCTAACGTGGTTAGATGCTGGAATTATTTATCCCATTAGTGATAGTCCCCATGTGAGTCTATTGAATGTAGTAGCTAAGAAGAGGGGCATGACTATTGTGAAAGCTGAAAATTGAGAGACATTAGCCACTAGGATTCCTACGGGATGGCATGTGTGTATGGAATACAGGAAACTGAATAAAAATACATGCAAAGACCATTTTCCCCTTCCTTTCATGGATCAAATGCATGATTGTCTTGTAGGGTATGAGTTTTATTATTTCTTGGATGGGCACTCGGGTTATAATTAAATCATGATTGCACCCGAGGATCAAGAAAAGACAACTTTCACTTGCCCTTATGGAACTTTTGCCTTTAGAAAGATGCCTTTTGGATTATGTAATGCCCCTGCTATATTTCAGCGTTGCGTGATGGCCATATTTGACGGGTTGATAAAATATATCATGGAGGTGTTTATGGTTGATTTTTCTGTGTTTGGTTCCACATTTGATATTTGATTATCTAACCTTGCTTTTGTTTTGAAGAGATGCCAAGAAACTAATCTTGTCTTGAATTCGGAGAATTACAACTTCATGGTAAAAGATGGGATTGTTCTTGGCCATCATATTTCGGCCAAGGGATTACAGATGGATAGAGCAAATGTGGTGGCGATTGAGAAGCTTCCACCACCTACTAATGAAAGTGGAGTGCGGCCTTTCCTTGGACATGCCGGTTTTTATTGCAGATTCATAAAAGACTTCTCAAAATACTCCAAGCCCTTATCTCGTTTACTTGAAAATGATGTTCCTTTTGTTTTTGATGAAGAGTGTCTAACAGCTTTTTAGGTTTTGAAAGAGGCTCTTATTACTGTACCTATCTTGATCACATCAGATTAGACTCAGCCGTTTGTACTTATGTGTGATGCAAGTGACTTAGCACTTGGAGTGGTGCTTGGGCAGTTGAAGGACAAGAAGTTTTGCGCCATTTACTTTGCGAATAGACTTTTTATGATGTACAAAAGAACTACACAGTGATTGAAAAGGAGTTTTTAGCTGTGGCATATACATTCAATAAGTTTCGACAGTATTTGGTTGGCATGAAGACTATAGTGTATACGGATCATTCTGCGATCTGATACTTGATGGAGAAGAAGGAAACGAAGCCAAGGATGATTAGGTGGATCCTTCTTCTGTAGGAGTTTGGTATGGAGATCTGAGATAAGAAGGGTACGGAAAATATTTTGGCGGATCACCTATCATGGTTGGAGACAAGGGAGCACTATGGTGATTCTTTCGATTACATAAAAGAGCTGTTCCCTGATGAGAAGATCATGACGGTGTTTGTTGAAGGAGCAGAAAGAGCATGTGTGGTGGCTGCCCAAGGGATGGATCCATGGTATGCGGATTATGTGAATTACATTGTCGTAGGAGAAATTTCAAGAAATCTCAACCGATATCAACTTGCTAAATTCAAGCGGGATGTTAAGACATTTATATAGTATGATCCATTTGTCTACAAGATTTGTACGGATTCTATCATCCACGGGTGTGTGCCCGAGATTGAAATAGAAGGTGTTCTTAATTTTTGCCATGCACAACCTAACGGGGGCACTTCGAAGCTCAAAAGACGGCAGCGAAAGTACCTCAATTTGCTCTTTATTGGCCTATTATGTTAAAAAATTGTGAAACCTAAGTGATGACATGCGATAGATGTCAAAGGATGGGGAACATAAGTCATAGAGATGAGATGCCACTTCAGCCGAGCATTGTTGTTAAGATCTTCAATGTATGGGGATCGATTTCATGGGGCCTTTTCCCCCATCTAATGAATTTCTCTACATCCTTTTAGCAGTGGATTATGTTTCTAAATGGGTGGAAGCCATTCCAACTCGCATTAATGATTCAAGGACTATTTTATCTTTCTTCAAGAAGCATATATTTTCCCTTTATGGAGTTCCTAGAGCATTAGTGAGTGATGGAGGTACCCACTATAGGATAACTATGTTGACATGGATAGGAGATTAGAGAGGATGCATGCCGACGAGCGCGAGTTGGATAGGAAGCTTAATGCTCTTCATAGAGATGTGGATCGGTTGCGCTCGGAGATGAGTGATGGTGATGACGAAGAGGTTGTGAGTGATGATGATGCTCCAGAGGAGTAGAGAGCATCAGGTTTATCTTTGTCTATTTCATCTCATATCCCTTCTCTTTTATCTTTATAGGTTGGGATTTGTGGTGTGAGTGGCATTTAATATTGATGATGATTGGGTGATTAATTGTTGGAAGATGTTTACATGGATTTGCTTTGGATTATTTAGTGGAGGATTATTCATGTATGCATGTGCACTTATTTTGATGCATGTCGATATGTTGATGATGAGCATGTTCTATTCTTACTTGTAGTTCATAGAAAATTGATGTTGATTGCGTGCTTTGAAGAATGCTTAGGATTCTATTACCCGTGTGAGGATTTGAGCCTTTTGATCATGCTATAAGCATGATATTTTATTCTTGAGAATCGTTTGTATACTCGTATTCTAGAACTTGCCTTGGAGTCTTGTTTGAAGTCTATAATTGATAGATGCTAGGAAATGATCTTAGGCTATTATTGTTGATTAAGTCACTTAGCCAAATTTAACCGACCGTATTATATGATTATCATTGGAAGCCTTTTGAGCCTTTAGGCTTTTTCTTTGGCAAGCCTTTGATAAATAGTCGTTTACCTTTTTTAGCATTGAACACATATTTACTAGTAAAGAGTGGAGGTCAATAAATGAGAGAGAGTCATTGCACGTGTAAAAATTTTTGGAACTAGGGTTCTAAAATTTCTCTCTCAAACTTTTCCTGGAAGGAAACTCGCGGCTGTTGGAACCTCACGCCTTCAGCCCCATTGATCATCCTTCAACGCCGTTCATCCTCCTTCCTCCTTCCTGTTGTCGGCACTTCTCGCCATCAATGACCGGTCTGATCACACCGCTCCACACGGCGGTGGTAGAGAGGCATCCTTCGTTCATGCAATCCGCCTTGATTTTTCCTTTCATGGGAAAGAAATCGACGAGTAAGATGCCTTTCTAGGCATTGATGGATGTTCGTGTGGGTAATGACTCATTCAAATCAGTGAAGGATCTTGCAAAGGAGATTAAGAGAAAGAAAACTCAAAAGGAGGTAGTCTTGGTGGACAATCCATTGTTGGATGATGGCGCTGCCTTGGCGTGGTCCATAGCGGTTGACCGAATAGAGATGGAGACAGAGGTTAACATGGATTCTGTGGCTCTCGTGGTAGTGGATACTCCTGAGGATTCCATGTCAGATAGCCCCACTCGGGGTCTCCTGGATACAGACATGGAGGAGTCAACCCCCGTTGTTCCTATCATTCGAAACCCTAGTCCTAAGAAGAAAGTCTCGGCGAATGGGAGACGGAGTGCAACTCCAGGTGCTCGGCGCATGCTTGAGTTGAGTCCCCTTCAACCTCGCCTTCTTGGCAGCCTGGTGGAGACTCCTGACGAGTTGGTGCTGAGACTCGGCATGAAGATTGGCATGCTAATTCCTCTCGACAGATTAGTGTGGCTCCCGAAAATACTGATGGTTCTCGGCAGGAGGGGGTTGGCTCTCAGCAGGCGTTTGGAACCTCTCGACAGAATGTCTCCATGCGTGTTTCTAGCTCCCCTGCTCGGTAGGCCGTGCTAGGCACGGATGGGAGTACTCGACAGGCTATGGGTGACGCTCTCTTGAGCGAAGGCACATCGGCTAGGCCCAGGCAGCTAGGCGATAATCAACAATTACAACGGAAGGGGCAGGGTGATTCGGGAAAGGGTTCCACTCCCAAGGAACCGATTGACTACTCCAAGTTTGTCAACAAGAACAACATTGATCCATATAGGAAACTCGAATACATCACACCATGTGATGGAGTAGCCTATCTTGATCCAAAGGATGATTCTGATGCTTGGAAATTCACGTTGGTGGGGTACTTTTCAGGATGTTTTCCAAGGATGCAGGCTTTCCATGCCATCTGCCGCTCATGGGGTGTTAAATACACCATCGTTATGCATCAGTCTGAATGGATTATCTTCCGACTTTGCTCAGAGGAGGATGTATGAAAGGTGCTGAATAAGGCTCCTCACTCTATCTGGGAACGATACCTCATGCATGAAAGGCTCCCGAGAGCTTTTCATTTTGATGACCGAGAAATCTCCCATGTGCCAATCTGGATTCGACTCTTATCATTTCCATTGGAGTTGTGGTTGACAAACCACATCAGCAAGGTTGCTTCTCTGATCGGTTGGCCTATTATGGTGACGATACCTTGGTTAAAGCTGATAAGGTATCGTTTGTTCGAGTGCGTGTTGATGTTGATGTCTCGCAAAAGCTCCGGAAGGAGGTCACTTTCAACTACCGTGGGGCAAACTTTACCCAATCTATGCTTTACGAGCGCCTCCCAACATATTATACCAAGTGCAGAAAGTTTGGCCACTTGGTAGGCGATTGTGACATCTTGGATGGCGGAGATAAGGGGGAAAAGAAAATTCCACAGAAGTCCACACATGTGGATGAAGGAGTAGATGAAGAGGGTTTTTTGCAGGTTGGCGCAAAAAATTATAAAAAGAAGAAGGCGAGAAGTAGAAGTAGGAAGAAGAAGGAAACTGCTCCTCCACCTATTAACGAACCGATTGAGGCTGTTTCATCAGGGAAGTACCAAATCCTGGATGACCTGGATCCTAATGACTGGAAGATCAATAGGCGTGATGGGAAACAGCCTTATCAAGTTAACACTACGAAAACTTGGGCATCGGAAACGGAAGAAGAAGGTGAGGAGGCCGTAGGGCGATTGGGATGCCCCTCCTTCCAGATTCCAGTCGAGGGTTGATGTACGCAAACGCGGACCTAGAATCACTATCCAGGAACCGCTGGATAAGGGCAATGGGCCAGGACAAGGCGGGGGCTCTTCCCCCAAAGGTCTTCGATGAAGATTTTATCATGGAATGTACAAGGGCTTGTAGCCACTCGTGCGCAGCGAGCAGCCTGCAGGTTAGTTCGCAAACATAAAGCTTGTTTAGTTGGATTTCTTGAAACTAGATTATCTGCTGATAATGTGGTGGACATAGTGGGTAGAATTGTTCCTAGTTGGAATATTGTGAATAATTTTAAAGTTGTTGATGGTGGACGGATTGTGGTTGCGTGGGATTCCACTTTGATTTCTATTAATAATGTTGTGCTCCATGAGCAATGTATCTCTGGTTTGGTTCGCTGTTAGATTTCTCAACAGGAGTTCTATATCAGTGTTGTGTACGCCAGTAATGGCGTTGTTGACAGGCGTAGGCTATGGTGTCATCTCTCTTCGGCTGTCCCTACAGTTAACTCTCCTTGGATGATCCTGGGAAACTTTAACTGCGTCAGGAAGCTGGAATAGCATTCTGTAATTGGTTCGTCTCATCGAAACTGGTGCAAGGTCAATTTTGAGGAGTTGTGTGTTGAATTGGGGTTGGATAATGCTAAGTTTAAGGGGTGTTTCTTCACCTGGACGAATGGCAGGTCATGGAGTCGAATAGATAGAGTGCTGGTGAATTCGAACTGGAATCTCAGTTCAGGTGTAGTGGAGTCCGAGTTCCTGCCCATGGGGGCCACCTTAGACCATTGCCATGCACTATCATCTGTGCTTCATACTGAGCACTCGACAGGTAGACCGTTCAGATATGGGAACATGTTGAGGACTAGCAGTAGTTACCTAGATACTGCGCGTGAGGTATGAGACTCGCACATTTGGGGTACTGCTCAATTCAGTGTATGCCGCAGGCTAAAACTTCTTAAGCTAAAGTTACGCCTTCTTGGCAAGAGGGACTTCGGTCACATTACTGAGAGAGCCGAGAGAGCTAGAACGGAGCTTGACAGCCTTCTGTTGGAGAGCCATGCTGATCTAGGTAACACGGAGAAATGGGACAAAGTTCGTGAGGTGGCAAAGAAGGACGACTTCCTTTACCACCCTGAGCATCTATTCTTTTCTCAGATGGACAGGGTAGAGTATTTGATCAATCAGGATAAATCTACAAAGTTTTTCTACAAGAAGATTAAGTCCAATAGCATAAGGAATGTCATCCCTTCCATACGTGCTGAATTCGGGCACACTTCCTGCCGAGATGAAGTCGTTGGAGAATTTCTCACATTTTACAAGGACTTACTGGGCACCGCAGGTGATTGTGATGAGATTGATGATAGTGTGTTTGAGTGGGTGCTGTGCTAAGTGATCAGCAAGCGTAGGAACTTGTAGCGCCTATAACGGCTGAGGAGATTAACGGTGTCGTGTGGAGAATGAATGGTGACAAGGTTCCTAGACCGGATGGATACATGACATCCTTCTTTCGGGATGCGTGGGACGTAGTAGGATCAGATGTTGTGATCGTTGTCCAGGAATTCATTCAATTCGAGCAGTCGCTGCACAGATGAATGCTACAATTATTACACTTATCCCGAAAGGGAAACACGATCCCACAGTACGAGATTTCTGCCCAATCTCATGCTGTAATGTACTTTATAAGATTATTTCTAGAGTCATTGTGGGATGCCTGACGGATCTCATGGATGGGCTGGTTGTTGAAAATCACTTTGGATTTGTAAAAAATCAAAGGATGAGAGACTGCGTGATGCTTGCTCAGGAAATCGTAAAGAATTATGGATGGGCAAGACATCGTATGTGGAGAAGAATGGCAATCAAAGTTGACATCAAGAAGGCTTATGATTCCGTAGACTGGGGATTTTTGCATGGAGTTCTTACAGGGTTGAGGTTTCCCCAGCGTGATAGGATGGATCATGGAATGCATCACCACCACCTCATTCTCCATCCTTGTTAACGGCACTCCAGAGGGATACTTCGATGGTAAGAGGGGCTTGCATCATGGGGACCCTCTGTCGTCCCAGCTTTTTACTCTCTGTATGGATTACTTTTCTCGTCTCTTCAGAAGACTTACTATGAGAGAGAACTACAAGCATCACTCTCGACATTGTGCTAAAGTAGGCATTACTCAACTGGCATTCGCTAACGACCTGATCATCTTTGCCTATGGTAATCACTCCTCTGCAGAAGTTGTTGTTATGGCTCTGGATCTTTTTGCTAGAATTTCAGGCTTGGAAGTAAGCACTAATAAATCTCACTTGTTTATGGCAGTTGTTACGGAGGCTGAAGAACAAAGGATCCGTGAGGTATTGCCTTTTCAGGAAGGCACATTTCCCGTGCACTATTTGGGAGTACCGCAACATGGAAGCAAACTTTGAGAGTCTGACTTCGAGCCTCTCATCACCCAAATATCCAATTTGATCATGGGATGGTCCACGCATTTGCTCTCCTATGTAGGCCTACTGGAGCTCATTCGATCGGTAGTGTATGGGATGATGAACTTCTGGAAATTCCTTTGGGGAACCACGAGGGGTGCAGTTCGTTAGGGGAAGGTGGTCCTTCCTAAGGAACAGGGCGGCCTGTGACTTAGGGGTTTCAATCTCTTGAACAATGTAGCCCTATGCGGAGTGTTGTGGGATGTACATCTGGAGAAAAAGTCTCTTTGGATTAAGTGGATTAATGTCATTTATCTTCAGACCTCTTCGTGCTGGGATGTTGAGGTTAATTACAGCACCTCAATAGTGTGGAAGGATATTCTTCGTGTGAGGGATAGAGTTCGAGCATGGATCGGAGGCGACATAATCTCCTCATTTGCATCGTGCTCGGAGATGGGGAAGCTTCTTGTAGGCAAACTGTACTGGCTTGTTGCCACCACTGCACCAGACAGTTTATTTACAAGAAGCTGTGGAGTTTGTGAGTTCCCCAGAAATATTCGTTCAGGATGTGGATTGCCCTGAGGAATCATCTGCTTACCATGGATAGATGGAGGCAATATGAAGGCTTGGTGGAATGCACGCTTTGTGTTGGTGCCCCTTAGATGAGAGACCATCTCTTCTTCGGCTGCCCATTCCAAATTATGTCTAGAACTGGGTTAGAAATGAAGTGGAGTGGAGGAGACAGGTTTCCACATTGAAGGCCGGCTTAAAGTGGCTCAGCAAGGACTGCGTGTGCACGTTCGAGATAGGAGGAGGTGGACGCTCACCCTTTACGGCAATGTTTTCCTCATTTGGAAGGCCCGAATGAAGCGTTCTTTGAGGGGGCCCATCCTTCCCTGGATAACTTGATTAATTTCATTATTATGCATGTAATTAGATTCAAGCATTTATTATCTAGATAGGTGGTAATTTTCGCATTTTGGTTGCTCCTATTGGAGTTGTAATTAGGATTTTTGTAACTCTGGCTTGGGCCTACTGCTTTTGAATAATTAACATATCATTCACAGTGGAGGTCAATAAATGATATATGAAGTTTTGAAGAAGAATAGGAATGAGAGATTTGGTGTAATAAGAATCATGAGACAAGTGGTTAAATCTTGTAAGGGATAGTGCCTAAATCGGTATCCCTAATGCAAAAAAGGGTAGTGCCCAAAACTGGTACCCTTATACTTGAAGAACACTGGAATTGGTATTCTACTGCAAAGAAAAGATGTTGATCCAAGTAAAGATGGAGAAAGCGTAAATTGAAGTGATCATAAGAAGGATGAAGGAGAAAAGAAGGAAGCTGTTGAAAAGTAAATCTCCAAGGTACTTCATTACTAGTAAATTTAGTTACTTATCTATATTCTCCTACCTTTACGAAAGAGCCAACATTAAAACCTAAATGCAAGTCCTTTGTGATCCTAGTATTGAAACGATTCTAGATGAATTTTGAGACCTTTGTCAAGCTTATGGTTACGCAAGTATATGAATTGAAATTGAGTGTATATACTAACCCATGAAGTGTACATATATATTTTACACTTGAGAGAGAGAGAGTAAACACTAACTCGTGAGCTAGATGACTTAGCACTCGTAGAAGTATTGTGATTGATTGATGTTTTTGTATGAATGAAAGGTATGATGGATTGCATGTTTTGATTTCGTTGCCTCAGAATGAGCAACATGTAAGTTTAGGGGTATGATGAGAATGTAAACTCATGTATTTTGGGCTCTGATTTGTGTAGAACTCGAGTACGATTGGGTCTTTATTGAGACGAATCGAAATGTTTATGGAAAAGCCATGAATCAGAGGATACTTAGACTTTTTGAGCATATTTATACAGGAAAACAGATCATAAGGGCTTCGAATTGGAAGACACGATTTTTGAGGCAATTTTCGAAGGATGTTTGACCTCATGACCTTGTTCGACCATCATCACTTTAGTCGAACAAGGTGGTCAAGTCGAGAAAAATATGTAGAAACATACAGAGAGCCTGCTCAACCAAGGGATGTTGTTCGACCAGAATCATCTTGGTCGAGCAGATGAGGCTTGGTCGACCTTTTAGAGGAGGGTTTCGATGAGGTTGTAGAGGTGGATTCCGACAAGGCCTTTGTCAATGGCATTCTGGATGCTGCTACTGCCGATTCTAAAGCCGAGGTTTCTCTTGTGGACCTTCCTCCTGAATCCATGGGGATGTTGGCTCAGGAGCCACTTACCAATTCCGAGGCTCCTGGATCTAACGCTACGAGTGGATTCGATAATGTAGCTACTGCCACTGTTTCAGGACTCTAGCCTCCTGAGACTGTTATTGTTCTCGCGGCTCCTCCATCTTCTAAGGTTGTCTCTTCTTCTGATAATGTTGAGACGACCGATACCTCGTTGGAACTGATGGCTTCCGAAGTTCTTTCTGCTAATTCTGAGGGTGTGCTGCTCGAAGGTGGTGGTCCGAAGTTCGTGGGCATCATTGGTTCCGAAGTGCTCCAGACTACCAAGTGAAGCTTATCGGAGACCAAAGTTCCGAGTAGTATGTACTCATTTATTTTAGTTTTTTATGAATATTTCTTATATTTTCCTTTCTTTTCTTTTCAAGTGTGTAAGATTCTTCTTTGAATTTCAAGCAATGTATAATCCTTTGACTATATGAAATATTTCATTTTATGTTGACTGACCTTTTTGGGTATTCTGGTAATTTTGCTTTACTTTTGAGTATAACCACCGCTTTCTGTCTTGGTGTGGCACGTCTTTGGTCAAGTGCCACGTAGATTAATCCGGCCTTTCCTTTTCCTTGGAAGTTGTAATGTCTTGCATTCCCAGCCCTTCGATCCTTTCCATTTTTGGTTCATCATGTCCCGTCATTACGTGGGGGGTGTATCCTTTTCCATCAGATATCTTTCGATTTCTATTTTTCAAAATTCAAAACCCTTTTGCATGATTTTGTTTCTTTCCACCTTAACTCCTTTCCAAATTTTTTTGCATCCTCTGAGATTTCATTTATCCTCTCCTTTTGTTAAACCCTAGTTTTCGCACTTGTTTCCATTGATGGCTACTGAAGGTACTCCTCCACCTGCTGATATTTAGGATGTTAACACCTCTGACTCTACGCCAGAGCGGCTCGAGCTTCATGGCTTCCACAGTTCGAATCGCCTCAGGAGGTGGCCCTGGCTAAATTTGAGGGATTTATCTACTTCTTTATCCTCTGGTGGCCCGTTACCCTCCGTGCCACAACCTGGTGGAGTTGGTGCTTTTGAAGTGCCTGAAGTTGCAGTGGGTGGTGTCTTACCGCCCTCTGAGGAGGACGATGGTGGTCTGCTCCCTTTGAACCCTCTAGACTATATTCCAATTCGTTGAAATATTAGCGATATAGAGGCAGCATTTCGTGAAGTCGCTCGGCATCTCGAGTTGGTGCCTTCCTCCCCAATTCTCTCCGGAGTGCTTAGAGGAGCTTCACCAATTATACGGTAACCGAATATGGTTTTTGTTTCTCCTGGTGATAATGTACCTATTTCTCAACCTCCTTTAGAGTGCACTGCTTTTTATTACTCCCTCTTCTTGGCTGGTTTGTACCTTCCTGTTCCTCCTGTTATTAGTCTGTTGTTGTTAAGATGGAACATGGCTATTGGGAAATTATTGGCTTCTTATTGGTTGAGGTTGATATCTACCATGTCTCTATTTTATGTGCTGGGCCACACTCTCCAGGACCCCTTTGAGCTGGAATATCTTTTTTCTATGGTGCTTCTGGCCACACCGGTGGATTCTATCACTTGCTCTCCCGTGATAACCATCACTTTGTTGGCACTTGATGATGTTTTCTCAACACATAAAATTATCCACAAGTATGAAGAATATCAATTGTAGTTTCGATAGGTGACCAAGTGATTATCGAACCCGAGGGACGGATGATCATCAATCTAATTATATTCTAATTAACTAAGACTATGTTGGCAAATTTGTTTGGAGTAGATACGAAACGAATAATTTAGATAGCGAATAAAATAAACAAGCAATAAGAAAAATATGGTTGTGATCAAGTAAGAAAGTAGGTAGTTCTTCGGGTCATCCAGTTTTTCTTATTAATTTCCTTTCCATGTGTTATTGTCCGACTCTGCCTTGTGGTCTATGGACGCATCACTAAACCATACAAATTCACTTTATATACACAAGTAAACATGCGTATGACACGTGTGAATACCCTTGAGGCAAGAGATATAATCCACATCCCTTTCTAGATACTATCAGTATTAATTATTTCCCGTGCACTTATTACTCTAACTCGATATGATCTCCCTTTATAGGTACTATGATGTTATACTCTTTATCTTACTTATTAACCTGAATAAGATTTAATTAACAAGTATCTATATAAGTTAGTTCTAATAAGACTTCGGAATCTCTTTACTTAGAATTATAACATGTAATCCTGCTCAGCAGTGAACACACTCAATTAATAACCAAGATATGTATTCAGACTCTACATAACAGTTAATGATGCACAAAACGACCGTGAGTATGAATTAAAAAGGCACAATCTTATATAGAATAAACCACAAGTAGTGTTGTATGGATTTTACACATGGAAATTCAATTAACTCATAAAACTTTCATAACCCTAAAACTACCAGAGCGGCCCTAGCCCATGATTGATATAGGAACAATCATGGTTGATTGGTATGATCTTACTAGATGTGCCAGATGAACCTCTCTTCACGACTCCTTCAGTTGATGGTAGGGTTTCGGTGGTGGATGGATGATGAATGATGTGTCTCATTTCTCCTGTGAAGGCTCTTCTTTTATGCTTGTGGAACCTCCTTATGGGCTTACGATGGGCTTTTGCTTGAAGCATACGTTAAATTTGGTAAGAAAACTTCAAAATTACCATAAATAGAAGCAGCGAGAATCCACTCGATCACACCTGGACAAGTCGAGCAAGACTTCCAAATCGAGCAATGGTCGAGCAAACTCTCTATACAAGTTTGGACATTTTGCTTGATTGGACCTTATCTGCTCGACCAGAGTGATGTTGGTGGAGCAACATCTCCTAGTCGAGCAAGCTTTCTGTAAGAATTGTGCATTATGCTCGACTTGACCACCTCTGTTCGACTAGAGTAATGCTGGTCGAGCAACACCTGGAAGTCGAGCAATCCTCAAAAATTACCTCAAAAATCATGTCTTCCAATTCTGAGCATTTTTTATCTGTTTTCCTGTACAAATAAACTCAAAAAGCCCTTGTATTCTCTAATTCGTGGCTTTTCCATAAGCATTCTGATTCGTCTTAATAAAAGACTCAATCGTACTCAATTTCCACATAAATCAAAGCCCAAAATACGTGAATTTACACTCTTATCAAACCCCAAACTTACATGTTGCTTATCCCAAGGCAACGAAAATCAAAACAAATCCAGTGAGTGTAATCACAAAATCAAGCACAACATATCCTAACAAATGTAATTATATCAACTCAAAACATGCAATCCATCATACCTTCAATTCACGCAAAAACATCAATCAATCATATTACTTCTACGAGTGCTAAGTCATCTAGCTCACGGGTAAGTGTTTACTCTCTCTCAAGTGTAAAAGATGTACAATTTATGGGTTAGTATCGACACTCAATTTCAATTCTCACACTCGCGTGACCATAAGCTTGACAAGGGTCTCAACAATCCATCTATAACTATTTCAAAACTAAGATCACAAAGGACTTGAATATAGGTGGTAATATTGGCTCTTTGGTAGAGGTAAGAAAATTTAGATAAGTAACTAAATTACTAGTAAAGAAGTACCTTGGAAAATTGCTTTTCAACATCTTCCTTCTTTTCTCCTTCTTCCTTCTTATGATCACTTCAATTGTGCTTTCTCTATTTTCACTTGGATCAACATCTCTTCTTCGAGTTGAATACCAATTTTGGTGTTCTTCAATTATTAGAGTACCAGTTTCGTGTACTACCCTTTCTAGCATTCGGGATACAGGTTCAGACACTATCCGTTGGAAGATTCAACCTCTTATTTCTTGATTCTTATTACACCAAAACTTTCCTTCTTATTCTTCCTAAAAACTTCATATAGCATTCATTTACCTCCACTCTTTACTAGTAATAGGTGTTTAACGCTCAAAAGGTAAACGACTATTCTTCAAAGGCTTGCTAAAGATAAAGCTTAAGGGCTCAAAAGGGCTTCCAATGATAATCGTATAATAAGGTAGGATAAATTTGGCTAAGTGACGTAATCAACAACAATGGTCTAAGATCATTTCCTAGCATCTATCAATTATAGACTTCAATCAAGACTCCAAGTCAAGTTCTAGAATACGAGTATACAAACGACTCTCAAGAATAAACTATCATGCTAATAGCACAATTAAAAGTCTCAAATACTCACATGGGTAATAGAATCTTAAGCACTCTTCAAAGCATGTAATCAACATCAATTTTCTATGAACTACAAGTAAAAATAGAACATGCTTGTCATCAACAAATCAACATGCATCAAAATAAGGCACATGCATAACATGAAGAATCCTCAAAGCATTAGGCAATCCCAAGCACATCCAATAATCTAACATCAATCATCAATCGCCTCAGAATAACATCAATATCAAATTTATGCCACCCACACATGAATCAGACACTACACCCACAGCAATCAAGTCTCCACCTATAAAGTGTAAAAGAGAATGGGGATGAGAAGAATCAGAAAAGATAAAAGACCTGGCAAGTCTACTCCTCCAGAGCATCATCATCACTTGCACCCTCTTCGTCATCACAATCGCCTATCTCCAAGCGCAACCGATCTACATCTCTATGAAGAGCACTGATATTTCTATCCATTAAGCGCCCATGGTCATATATCTGCCTCAACCGACCATCCATGGCATCATAACACACATTTAGTGCAGCATAATTAGCATTTGTAAGCGCCAGCTATCTATTTATTTCTTGCTGGTTTGCATTGAGTGTGGTGAAATGCACATGCATCAACCGGAACTGCTCCCGATAAAACTGATCCTCGGCTATCCAATAATCTTACTACGACTATGGATACAATGGTGGCTCAAAAAATTCCTTCTCCTATGGCTGCTGAGGCTGCACCAGTGGCATATCTATCCCTGGTTAATCAAAAGCAGGTGGTGGTTGTAGCTCTTCCTCAAAGTCAGCCAGATCCCCGGAGCATGCATATCAGCAAGGAGTCTCCAATCTCCTCTTTCGAAACACGTCTCCAAGATCACCTTGTGCTCCGTGGTATTCATCAACAAATTGTTGTTGACCCTAACAGTAGTGAGATCAACAATCACCAATGGAAATCTGAACGTGCTAGGATTCTTTCCTCAGATGAACATCCAAGTATCATCTAGCCAGTCAATCAGCCCCATCCTCACACATGATGTCAAAATCAAGTCCGGATCCCCTCAGATAGGCCTTTGCCTGCTAAAATTGACTCTATAGTACTCAGCCATCAAGGTGATGAGTCCTCCGATGTTCACGTGCTGAAATCCATGAGTCGTGAACTTGTGAAGCTGATGAAAGAAGTACGCTGCACATTAAAACAGACTCCATGTAGCATTCACCATAACACGTAAAGCTCCTCCCTTGGAATAAAACTTCCCTCGGACCTTGCAAAAAGCGTGTTACTAGAATCCTATCCATGTATCCTAACACGGGGTTACAAATGGAAGCAACCTTAGCAGAATTTGAGTTATATCTCTCTCGCCTCTCCGTGATCTCTCCAGAACTCATCCGGCTTAAAATCATCATTCTACACATCAATCGTATTCTCGTAGTTAATCAATTCGTTAAACTGTTAGGCCCACATAGTCTGCTCTTGCCTGCCAATCTGCATGTGAATACCATAAGATAGGTGTCGGTCTCCACTCTCAATCCTCAACGTGTATAAGACCTCCACAGTGATGTGAAAATATATCTCTCTCTTCATCTCCATAAATTGAGTAACGCCCACTTGATCGAACATCCAACGAATGTCAGTGAGAATATTCATTTCCCTCATAGCATGGTCATCCTGATACCGCGTCCTCCGAATCTTCTGTGCAATTGTAGTCCAAAGATCCTTCTTCTCCTCTAAATTTGGAATTTTCAGCCCATAATCGAATGACCTCTTCTTATCCATCCTCATTTTCTTGACTATCTCACCAAGCGAAGTTGACTTAGGTCCCTTCCTCTTGGATGAAGAAGCAATCTCTTTTCCTACAAAAATAATACTTCAATACATACCAAAAGAGAATAACAAATATACCCATCTTAAGACTAGCACGAATCCTACTCAAGACTTCAAATTCACATGCTTCAACAACTCTCAAGTGTTTATCAACACTTCCAATCGAGAAAATTGAGGTTCAATTAGTCTTAACACAACTCCACACAATATACTTATAAATTCCACACAAAATTTCACCAAATCAACACTTAAAACATGTTCAAATTCTACCCTCAATTGCACCATAACAACATCCAAATTCAATGAGACCATATGTATACTTCGAAATTAAACTAAAGCCCATGCTTCATACAACATCAATTTCACCAAAATTCCACACTTCAACGTAGAACAAACCATGAAAATTTCGAATGCAATGTCGAATAAGAACTTTAACAATTCAACAATCAAATACAACCCAAACTAAGTTAAATCCACTCACCCAATCTTGAATAATCATAAGAAACACAATTCAAGAATAAAAAGTGAGAGGAATCATACCTTTGTTGGACATGGTATGAGTGCAGTGAAAATCAGCGAAAACCCCAAAGATTTGAGCGAAAATCCTAAATTGGACTTGCAAACCCTCGAATTCGGATGTGGAAGTGTGTGGAAAGATGGATTTAGGTGTATAAATATGAATTTGGTGCTCGAGAAAGGGTGACGGGAATGTGCCGAACGGAATGAGAAACTAACCTTTAAAATCTGATTCCGGACTCCGCTCAACTTAACTGATGAAGTCAAGCAACCCTTGCTTTGCCCTTAAAATAATATTGTTTGACCTCCGTTCAAATTGCACAGACTGGTCAAACGGGTATTGAAAGTTGAGCAACACGCCCAGTCGCGCCCCCTGTTCTCCTCTATCTTTCTCGACCTCCGTTTGACTTGGAGTTCTAGTCGAGCAACTACTGCCTGGTTGAGCAAACTCTCTATAAGATTTGCACATTTTGCTCGACCACTACTCGACCAAATCCCTTGATTAAGCAATGTGGTGTCAGTCAAGTAACTCTTTCTGGATAATTTGCACAATTTGCTCGACCTCTGTTCGAATTGGCATCGCTGGTCGAACAACCCCCTCGAAGTCGAGCAGAGCCATTGTAAGTTCCATTCATTTTGCTCGACCTCTACTTGACTTCTTCTCCTTGATCGAGCAACCGTGTAATGGTCGAACAACACCCCGACTACTTGAGAATTTATACTCTTCTCGTCTCTCCCTACAACATTCAACTCTAGGACAACACTAAGTATCAAGATATTCATAAATCAAGAAAGAGATTCTCTTTAAAAAAAACACCACACCACTAAACACTGGGCAATTTGCAAAAAATCGATACATCAAAACTGGTTAAAGTTTTAATATACCGCAAAAAATTAATTCCCCTGGAAAACGTTACAAAGAAAAGATTATACTCTCCGTGTTATGATGTGGTAAGTACATCACACCCCCAAACTTAGTAGAAACTATAATAAAAACTAAGTTTGCAAAGGGATGTAATTTCCGAATAATAAGCACATTGAATATAAAAATTTCTTACTCACACCAATAAAAATAAAGCAATAAAATGGGAGGAAAAAACCCTCAACAGGCGCTCTTGTTTAACGTCATAGAGTCCCGACAACCAATCTAGTGCAAGGTATCTTCAAAGATGACGCAAGCATCATCCGGCGACTTGTAATGCTTCAATCGATGCCTATTTACCGCTATGATGTCTCCATGTTTGTCCATAAGTTCAAAACTCCCCCCTCCACAGGCTCTATGGATAATGAATAGCCCCGTCCACTTCGATTTCAATTTCCCTGCGAAGAGCTTCAAGCGAGAGTTAAAAAGTAATACCACATCACCTTGCTTGAACTCCATGTATGAGATCTTTGAATCATGCCATTTCTTCATTCTTTCTTTAAAGATCTCTAAATTCTTGTAAGCACAATTTCTAAACTCGTCCAATTGATTGATATGAGTCACTCTCAACTCCTTTAGATCATTAAGAGACAAGTTCAAACTCCTTAATGCCTAAAAAGCTCGGTGTTGAATCTCTACGGGTAAGTGGCACGGCTTCCCCTAGACGATTTGATATGGTGAAATATCCAACACCGTCTTATAAGCAATCCGGAACCCTTACAAAATATCATCGAGCTTCATAGCCCAATCCTTCCTATTGGTTCCGACTACCTTCTCCAAAATTTTCTTCACTTGTCGATTAGAGACTTCGGTTTGCCCATTCGCTTGAGGGTGATAGGTGTCGAATTATATACTAAAAGTCTAGCTTTAGTATGAACAATGTTATAACAATTTATTTGAAATGAGAATCATATGATCAAATAATTGCGTCTTATAATTTATTTATATGTAGATGCAATAGTCCACTTACTTTATACTGTAGATAATATGTTGTGCGACAACACGCGAAAGATTATATTATTGGTTTCCTTATGAAGTATAAACAGATGCTCACAACCGAGATAGATGGGCACTCTCTATCGGGACTGTTGTAGTGTGGTTTGGTATTAGTTTGTCTTGGCTATAGAATCACATTAGTGCACTTTGTGTGTATTGAGTAGGACCACATGAGATCGTTCGACTTATACTGACTTATAGAAGAACTTCATCTCTGTTATTATGGATGTTCGTGCTCTTAATCCCTATATAATAACCTTGACACGTAGGTCAGTATGTATTTCTTTGATTCATCAATGGGTGAGATTTACATGTAATGAAATCAATAAAGTCGGTGAGTTGGGAAGTAGTGCTGTCTCTATGGTGTGCTATTGATTGTAGAAGGAATCTGTGTCCGTCATAAGTTGATAATGTCCCCTTGAGGAGCTCATAAGGATTATCATATAAACCCTGCAGGTGGATTTATTCCTGCATGATAATGAGGTTGAGTGGTACTACTCTTGGATTAGATATTAATTAATGGAGTTGTCAGTAACTTAATTAATTAATGGACATTGTAATGTTAAACATGGGGAGACTAACGGGCTCATAATAAGAAGGAGCCCAAAACATAATTTTGGAATTAGAACAATAGTGCAGTAATAATATTTTAGTGGTATATATTATTATTATTGGACTTAAGGATAAGCATTGGGTTAAGCTTGGATACGTAAGCCCAATGGAGGCCCAACTCTAATTTCTCCTCCCGGTCCCTACTGTAGCCCATATATAAGTCTTAGCTGTTCTAAAACTAATTCTCTATGCCTAACATACGTGATATAGAGAGTGAATAACAGATTGAGAAGATCTCGAGGATCGTCGCCTACATAACGTCGAGATTGGACTTGGGAATACAGCAGAAGACCGGAAGGTCATTTGCTGCTACCGTCCGCCATGTTGTACAATTTTTATAAAATAGTATAGACCTCTAAATCAAACGTGTATACACTGAGGAAAAGCCACGGAAAAGAGGATCGTCTGAGTGCATAGATCATCCTAATCGGAGATCGGATGAGAGAGTTATACCATAAACGGTGTGATTATGCAGGTTGCCAGCGAGATTGCATCTTCTGCAAAATACCCTGGTGAAAGGTAATACGTTTATTAGTTTTTCTTACTTTCGTTGAATTAGAAACGTATGGAACCCAACGGTTCATGTTAACCAAATGATCAAACGCCAATAATAGGGTGTAGTAACTCTATGCTTGACTCCATAATCCTTAAGCACCATCTCAAGAAGCTTATTGACGAAGTGAGTACGTCCATCGCTTACAAGTGCTCTAGGAACTCCATAGCGGACAAATATATGTTTCTTCAAAAAAGATAAAACAGTCCTTGAATCATTCACGCGAGTGGGAATGACTTCAACCCACTTAGAAATATAATTCACTGCTAAAAGGATGTAGATAAACCCATTAGATGGGGAAAAAGCCCCATAAAATCGATCCCCCATACATCGAAGATCTCAACAACAATGCTCGGCTGAAGTGACATCTCATCTCTCCTACTTATGTTTCACATCTTTTGACATCCATCCCATGTAGCCACATAGGTCTCAGAATCTTTAAACAAGGTAGGCCAATAAAGAGCAGATTGAAGTACCTTCGCTGCCGTCTTTTGAGCTCCGAAGTGCCCCCCGTTAGGTTGTGCATGACAAAAATCAAGAACACTCTCCATCTCCATCTTGGGCACAAACCTACGGACTATGGAATCTGTACATATCTTGTAGACAAACGGATCATACCATATAAAAGTCTCAACATCCTGCTTGATTTTTGTAAGTTGATACCGGTTGAGATCTCTTGGAATTTCTCATACAGCAATGTAATTAACATAATCCACATACCATGAATCCATCCTTTGGACAGCCACCACAAATACTCTCTCCGCTACTTCAACAAACACCGCCATTATATTCTCATCAAGGATCATCTCTTATATGTAATCGAAAGAATCATCACAGTGCTCCCTTGTCTCCAACCTCGATAGGTGATCCGCCAAAATATTTTTTGTACCCTTCTTATCTCGGATCTCCATATCAAACTCCTGCAGAAGAAGGATCCATCTAATGATCTTTAGCTTTGTTTCCTTCTTCTCCATCAAGTATCAGATCGCAGAATGACCCGTATACACTATCAATTTCATACCAACCAAGTACTGTCGAAACTTATTGAACGCATACACCACAGCTAGAAACTCCTTTTCAGTCACCATGTAGTTCTTTTGTGCAGCATCAAAAGTTTTACTCTCATAGTAAATAGCGCAAAACTTCTTATCTCTCAACTGCCAAGCACCATTCCAAGTGCTAAATCACTCGCATCACACATAAGTACAAACGGCTGAGTCCAATCCGGTGATAAGCGCCTCTTTCAAAACCTGAAAAGTTGTTAGACATTCTTCATGAAACCTTTTCAAGTAAATAAGATAAGGGGTTGGAGTATTTTGAGAAGTCTTTTATGAATCTTCTATAAAAATCGGCGTGTCCAAGAAATGACCGCACTCCCTTTTCATTAGTAGGTGGTGGAAGCTTCTCAATTGCCACTGATCGCTATTTTCTTTCACACTCAATTGTAAGAGATCAATTGTAGTGCGCGTGACCGAGTGAAATATCGTTCCCACGAGATAGTTATATAAACTTAATAATTAATTATTTTAATGATAATTCGATTGCAAGAGAAATTCGGGGGTTTTTGAAGATATGATTAATTAAACTAAAATTAAACAATTAAAATAATTATAAAATAAAATAAATTACGCAAGAGAAAATGATTTAAAAGTTCAAGGATGGAGAATTGGTAATGCTCGGGCGAATAGTTTAACTATGTGACTAATTTATCTAGACCCAAATTAATTATCTGCAGATGTTTATAAGAAGATTACTAAGCCTAGTTAAATCACCTTGATCGGGTAGGATCTAACACTTATAATGAGCTGAAAATCCTAGGATTAATAAGAAATTAGCTCTCTCTCCCTCTATAGGTACTTCATGCTAAATTCCATTAAAGGCTAGAGCACTAGACTTCCCTTTCTGGGTACGTGATTATTAACCCCTTTTATCTCCTTACCAATTACCTAATAATGATGTTTTACTAAGTAATTAAAATTCCGAATTGATTGTCTAATACTCTTAGGTATTATAGGCTAATCCCCTAAGACTGTCACAAGAAACAACAATTGTTATGCAGAAATAGAGAATCCTATTAACTATCAATCAGTGATACCGTTAAGAATAATTAAAAGAATCAAAACTAAAAAACACAATAATATGAAGTCTCAAAATATCCTCTTCAATAAGGAAATAAATAATCTGCAGAATAATCAATCCAAGTTTAGGGCAATCAATTCACATAGTCAAAACTGTCTAAAATCCTAATATTACCATAAAAAAACTTAGCTCATGGATTTACGAGAGCAAATAACAAAGATGTAATAAATCCTAACCATTGTGCTAAAATAATAAAGATAAATAATTAAAAATAAAGAACCCTTTCGGAGGACTCCGTCTCTTTAATTACGATCTCCGTCGAGATCTCCATCTTCGATTGATGGTGGATGGATGAAGGAATTGGGGCAAGATGATGATGGGGCGTGTGCTGGTGCAAGAGAAATCAGACGTGATGGTATCGGCGTGAGGGAACTATTCAAAAACAGGTATGAGATGCCCAATTCAAAACTGCTTCATCTTTTTCTTTTTGTAATGCACACCCGTATAGGGTCAAGTACATGGACTGGCTTGGGAAACATAAAAAGAAGAATAAATAGGCCCACTATATATTCGGATGCTATCTGGAAAAATTAATGTTTATGATTATAATTCATGTCATTGCTTCCCAACTCCATTGCCTTGGGCCCACCAATTAAGCCAACTTGCATGTCACTCTTGCATGTACTTGACGTGGCATTTGCATGAATTCTCAATACCCACTTCAATGTGTGCATGGACCCCACCACTTACTAATTAACTTCTAAACTCACTGTACATGCATTCAAATTGGGCTGATGATTAATGGGTCAATTTGATCAAATAATAACAATCATAATGTGCCAAAACTTAGTGAATTTCGAAAATCCCATGGCAGCCGCGCGACGTCACCGTTTTGATCACAACTTCTTCATCTGACTTTCGATTGAGATGATTCTTACGGCCACGCATTCCTCTCTTCTGTGGCTTTCCAACCATATATAACAAAATCAGTTTGGACTCCCACACGAACACAAAAAATTATGGAAAGTAGCCCCCTGTTTTCTTGCATATTGCTCAAATTCACCTTTCACCCTAACTTTGCATTTTTATCTTTTTTCCTATTAAAATACAACAAAATACCTCTCATGCGCCTTTTAGTCGATAATAATTCAAAGTATAAAGATTTGTGCAGATAATAATAATTAAAGACTCAAAGAAGTATCAAATTAGACTTAAAATTACATGAATTTCCACTCTTATCAAACCCCCCAAACTTAAGTTGTTGTTCATCCTCGAACAACGAAACGGCGAACCAAGAGAATAATGAGATGAAAAGTCATGTTAAAGAGAAGGATAAAACATCAACTAAGCTTTCAAAGATGTAATCAATCTTAACTCGATTCACATAACTTCAAATTCAAAAGTACTCATTCATTCAAAACATACAAGTTAAGACCATTACTTCACCAATTCAAGTGCTCAATTCTCCTATGCTCACAGGATATATATAGTGTAACTCTCACGCTCAAGGTGTATAAAGTGTACACCGGGTTATATATATGTGCTCTCAATTTCAATTCAAGTGCATGCGTGACCATAAGCTTGCCTTTTGTCTCAACTATCCTTTTACTTGTAGCTAGCAAATTATTAATCAAAAAGGACTTTTATTCGGTTGTAATGTAGGCTCTTTGGACAAGGTAGAAAATTTATGGATAAGTGACTCAAAACTCGGATCAATCGAGTGCGCATTCCCTCTTAATCTTCATTCATCCTCATCACTTTCTTTTCAAGCACAACTCCTCATCAACTCCAAATATTTATTTCTTTCTCCAAGCACAACCTTTTCTTCTTTTAACTCTTATACTTTTCAACTCCATCATTTTCCTTTCCTAACCCTTTTTATTTCTCGAGGTACCAGTTTTGGGTACTACCTCTCTCATCATCCATAGGGTACTAGATTCAAGCACTACCCTAGGGTATGTATTTTCCGTGGAGTACTAAATTTAAGCACTACTCCATGAGTTTTTTCTTTCTTTTGATCCTTTTTTCATTATCCTTCTCAACCCACAAATCACCACTCTCTTCAATTAAGCTTTATTGGTTATCAAAAGAATGGATTTAAAAGGCTCAATGGGCTGACTAGGGATTTTATGAATTCAGGTGAAGTATATGGGAAAAGATGGGCTAAAATCAAATACGGTCTAATATTATTTCCATAATCCACTATACTATTCTCGAATATTCAAGGAGACTCAAGGCAAGTTCTAGAATACACGCACATGAACGATACGCTCAAGAATAAAAATATCATGTATAATGTAACATGATTTAAAGGATCAAATCTCACTTGGCTTTTTCATAGAATGAATGAACACTCTTCATGGCTACACATACACCATAACAAGCACATCAACAACTTCAAGCACTTAAGAATTAAAAGCATGTTCCCCTTATTAATCATAATCAACATTATACACAGAAAAATAACAGCTCAAAGATTCCCATGAAATTCAGGTCATAGAATTTAAAGCTCATGCTCCTCACTCACAAGAATTCAAAACTCACATAAAAATTTAAAATATGGAATGAAGTAACCTGATTTCAATCTCCTTCACATCTTGCAAGTTCACTTTATCACCTTTAATACCTTCTCAATCATAAAAGCTCAAACACCAAACTCATCATCACAGGAAAGATAAAAATATCAAAAAGATGAAATCAATGACAGAATAACAAAAGTCACACAAAAACACACAAGACACCTGGATAGTCTCAAAAAAATTTGAAAGATCGAATAAAATTCAAAAATTCTAAAAAAATCGACTTCCAAACACACAGATACTAAACAATGCAGAGTAAACATATTTGGGTGCGGATGGAACAAGGGAAGAACATCACACCCTCCCAAACTTAGATGAAAACGTGAGTTGAATCTAAGTTTAAAAGGATGTTATTACCTTAAGTGAAAACACACGCCTTGAGTATAATTCACCTAGCAAAAGACATAACAAACAAAACAAACTAAAAGCAATGAAATGGTGGGTTGCCTCCCACCAAGTGCTCTTGTTTAACGTCGTTGAGCCCGACGAAGCAATGTAAATCAAGTTAAGGAATTAACAAATAGAACTTCTACTTCACCGTGATGATGATAGTGTTTCAAGCGATGCCCATTCATCGTGAAGAGAGCTCCATCATTCTTCTTGAGTTCAACCATTCCATTCTCATAAACTCGACTTACCTCATAAGGACCCATCCACTTTGATTTTAACTTACCAGCAAAAAGCCCCAAACGAGAGTTAAATAAGAGAACAAGATCTCCCACCAAAAAGTTCTTACGTCGAAGCTTTGTATCATGCCATCTCTTGGTCCTTTCTTTATTGATGCAGGAATTTTCATACGCCTTTTCTCTAAACTCTTCAAGTTCGTTCAATTTTAAAAGATAACTACTACCCACTGCTTCAAGGTCAAGGTTGATCTTCTTCACCGCCCAAAAGGATTTGTGCTGAATTTCCACCGGAAGGTGGAAAAATTTCCCATACACCAATTGGAACGGTGACATCCCCAAAACATTCTTGTAAGCAGTTCTGAATGCCCAAAAGTACTCACAATTTTCTCTAGAATTTGCTTGATTTGACGATTAGACACTTCAGCTTGTCCATTCGCCTGCGGATGGTAAGGTGTGGATACTCTATGCTTCACTCCATAAGACTTGAGAAGATTCTCCATTAGCTTATTGAGAAAATGAGTTCCCCCATCACTAATGAGAACTCTCGGCACTCCAAAACGTGAAAATATGTGCTTCATCAAGAACGCAATGACCGTCCTTGCATCATTCAACTTGGTTGGAGTAGCTTCCACCCACTTCGAGACATAATCAACTGCAAGCAAGATATATAAAAATCCATTCGATGAAGGAAATTAACCCATAAAATCTATGCCCCACACATCAAAGAGCTCCACCTCATACACATTCTTCAAAGGCATTTCATCCCTTTTAGATAAGGCCCCCATCCGCTGGCATCTATCACAATTCTCTACATAGAATCTACAGTACTTGTGATATCCGAGCTTCTTACTACTCATTTGCTAGTATAATTTAATTTGTGTTAATTGCATTTTTATAATTATGTGACAATTACGTGATTATAATGTGATAATTGTTTCTACATTTTATTTATCTATATAACTTATTTGAGACATCTGTGATAAAAATGGCGACAATATGTGAATATATGTGTGCATGAATATTTATGTGCACTTATTTAAATATATAATTAAATTATCTTATGTGTATAAATATATTATTTCTTAATTATTAAGTATCACATGTGTTCTTGTAATAATAATAGTAGCAATAAAAGGTACACTTATGTGTAAATATATATAACATCTTAATTATTAAATAGCATGAATATTTATAATAAGTATAATATAGATAATAATAAATAATGGAAGCTTAGTTTTGAAGAAATAGTAATCGTGGTGAATTGGTAGCCCATTACTTCATGAGGTTATTAAATTGACACGTGTTCATTTTAAAAAAACATACTTGGCTTAGTTTTTACCATGTTTTGGGTTCTTACCCATCTCCAACTTACTTTATATATATACCCTTACTTGAGGGTTAAATTTTGAAAGAACATCAACAAATTTGCAAGCGAGAAAAAAAAAGAGATATAAGAAAAGAAAGAGAGAGGGAGAAATAGAAAGAGGGAGAAAGGAGAGCGTGCCGGGATGAGAGATTAGTGATAGTTCTTCTCGAGATCTATAGTATTATCACTATTAGGTGTCCAGGTAAGTAGAAATCCAACTAAGTGCATAAACATGTTATGTATGAATTATTTGTGATAAATATGTGATAATTATGCCATGAATTATTTGTGATTAGTTTAATTACATTATGAATTATTTGGGGTTAATTGGTGATACAAACTATGGATCTATGTGATTTAAGATAATATTATTGTCTTATATAGATCTATGTGATTGAAAACTGTTGAGATATATCTGTATGATTTGAGAAGATATTGGTTATAAGTATCTGTGTGATCCGAGATGAAGTTGTTATTATAAAAAGGGATTGTGTGATCCAAGGTGAAATGATTATTTTATAAATGGATCTATGTGACTGGGGTAGAGTTGTTATTCCAAAAGTGGATTTGTGTGAATTGAAGTTAAGTTGTTGGTTTATTTGTTATTAAATGTGAATATTGATGTCGTAAATGGTTAATGATGCATATTTAATTGCACTGGTTGCATACCATGCATAATCATGGAAAGTATTTTCCCGAAATTAATAAGATACTAATGATGTGTGTGACCACTATATATGCATCTCTGTCAGGATTTGGAAAAATCATTCCCGACACTTTATTCTGAGTTCAGAAAAATCGTTCTCAGTACTTTATTTGGGGTTTGGAAAAATTATCCCCAACACTCTGCCAGGGTTCGGAAAAATCATTCTCGGTATTATATTCAGGTATCGGAATCAATCCGACACTAATGGTGTCTATTGAGCTCATTTGGGGTGCATATCATAAGTGTGTCGTGGGGATCCTTCAACGTGAACAATTTTCAAAATAAAAGAGATCAATTAGAAAGATTAGGAAATAGGCGATAGAAAACTAAATGCATTTTCATGCACTAACATCCATGATTTCTACTTACTGAGATTTTTATCTCACTATTTTATGCATTATAGGTGAGTCTGTTGATGATTGAGTATGTGGTGTGTTGTGAAAGCTGTAGAGCTCCTACAGGGTTCTGAGAGGATGTACATAGATGACGACATTTTGGGCTAGACTGTGGGTTTATTTTGTTTCTATTAATATTTTGTTATGTAATATAATAAGTATTGTTACAAGTTTGCGTGGTCTGAAGTATTTCCAGAAACCAGTTATGTATGTTGAACTGGTGTGATGATTTTGGTTATAAATATATTATGTTTGAAAAAAAAATGCAGGTTTTTTTATAATGATCATGTTTATGTTAATTATTATTTGAATTATAAGTTATGTAAGGTGGGTCATGTCAGAGTGGTATCAGAGCACGGTTTGGGTCCGGCATACTATCTATGTACATGAGATTAATCCTTGGAGCACAGTCTTGCGTGTAAGTGTTATTTTCATTCTATGTTGTTATGTGTTTTATAAATTATATTGGCCATGTGATGTAGGACTAGTAGTTGGTAGACAAAATGGAAAGGATTATATGTGAAACTTCTGAAGGGGAAAGGACTGCTGAGCAAGCAACACCTACTGAAGGAAATCGTGATGGGGTGATTACTCGACTTATGGAACTGGTACAGCGCCAGTCCCAACAGATACAATAATTGATTCAACATATACTCGAGGATGTCATGTCTATGACATGAGAAAGATTTAAGGAGCTTTTCAGAAACAATTACTTTACGGCACCAGTGAGAGCCATGAAGATGAACGAGTTCATAAGTTGAGGCAGCGTGGCATGTCACTTACGGTTAACTTCGAAAATTTGAGCAGTTGCCAAGGTTTGCTAAACACATGGTGAGTACGGAGGCATTGAAAGTGGAGAGATTTGTGGAAGGTTTATGGCCTGAACTTTACAGAGAGTACAGCGGGACTGCATGGAGCAACATACTCACAAGTTGCGAAAGGGCCCAGATTACTAACAAGTGGAGATGAGAATCAGACAAGCGCAGGCTATCAGACGTCAATTTCAACAGAAACCAGTGGAGCAGTTTGGGAGAAATGATAAGTGGCCGATGCCATTCCAGAGGCCGAAATCAAAGGTTCAAATGGATCAAGGATAGAGACAAGTAGAACCAAACAAGCATCCCAAATTCGATCAGGGTAAGGTGCCACCGGTGCCGCCACTACCTATATGCCCTAATTATCTTAGATCACATGGTGAGGAGTGTCAAATTCCTCTGAGAACGTGTTACACATGCGGGGAGAAAGGACATGTGACTACTACTTGTCCTAAGAAAGGAAAGCAGGGACAGCAGGGAAGAGCTCCAGCAAGGGTGTACACTTTGACGCGGGAGGAGGCTGATGCGAATCCCACAGTTGTCACGGGTAAGTTCTCTATTTTTAGCACTTCTACATATATGCTATTTGATTTTGGAGCAACACATTCATTTTTATCCACCGAGTATGTGAGGAAGCTGGGTGGAACATCTAACTTGATAGAAGCTAATTATGAGGTGATGATACCTTCTGTGAATGATATGTTAATTATTCAAAAGTAGTAGGCCGAAGCCAGAGTCACAAAAATTTTAATTACAACTCCAATAGGTGCAACCAAAATATGAAAAATACCACCTGTCTAGATAACAAATGCTCGATCTAATTACATGCATAACAATGGAATTAATCAAGCTATCCAGGAAAGGTCAGGCACCCTCAAAGAACGCTTCATTCCGGGCCTTCCAAATGAGGAAAACACTACCGTAAAGGGCGAGCGTCCACCTCCTCCTATCTCGAACGTTCACACGCCAGTCCTTGCCGAGCCACTTTAAGCCAGCCTTCAAAGTGGAAACCTGTCTCCTCCACTCCACTTCATTTCTAACCCGGTTCCAAACATACTTCGTGAATGGGCAGCCGAAGAAGAGATGGTCTCTCGTCTCAGGGGCACCAACACAAAGCACGCATTCCACCGGGCCTTCATATTGCCTCCATCTATCCATGGTAAGCAGATGATTCCTCAGGGCAATCCACATCCTGAACGAATGTTTCTGAGGAACCCAAGGACTCCATAGCTTCTTGTAGATAAACTGTACTGGTGCAGTGGTGGCAGCAAGCCAGTACAGTTTGCCTATAAGAAGCTTCCCCATCTCCGAGCACGACGCAAATGAGGTGACAATGTCACCTCCGATCCGTGCTCGAACTCTATCCCTCGCACGAAGAATATCCTTCCACTCTATTGAGGCGCTGTAATTAACCTCAACATCCAAGCACGAAGAGGTCTGAAGATAAATGGCATTAATCCACTTAATCCAAAGAGACTTCTTCTCTAGATTTACATCTCACAACACTCCGCATAGGGCTACATCATTCAAGAGATCGAAACCCCTAAGTCCCAGGCCACCCTGTTCCTTAGGAAGGATCACCTCCCCCCAACGAACTGCACCCCTCGTGGTTCCCCAAAGGAATTTTCGGATCATACGCTCTACTCTGTCAACAATTCCCTTGGGGATCTTCACCATAGAAATCCAGAAGTTCATCACCCCTTATACTACAGACCGAATGAGCTCCAGTCGGCCTGTATAGGAGAGCTAATGTGTGGACCAGCCTCTAATCAAATTGGATATCAGAGTGATGAGAGGCTTGAAGGCAGACTCTCGATGTTTGCTTCCCTATAGCAGTACTCTCAAATAGCGCATGGGAAAGGTGTCTTCCTGAAAAGGCAATACCTCACAGATCCCCTTTTCTTCAGCCTCCGGAACACCTGCCATAGACAAGTGAGATTTATCCATGCTTACTTCCAAGCCTGACATTCTAGCAAAAAGATTTAGAGCCTTAACAACAACTTCTGCAGAGGAGCAATTGCCATATGCAAAGATGATCAGGTCGTCAGTGAATGCCAGGTGAGTAATGCCTACTTTAGCACAATGCCGAGAGTGATGCTTGTAGTTCTCTCTCATAGTAAGTCTCCTAAAGAGAAAAGAAAAGTAATCCATGCAGAGAACAAAAAGCAGGGACGACAGAGGGTCCCCTTGATGCAAGCCTTTTTACCATTGAAGTATCCCTCTGGAGTTCTGTTAACAAGGATGGAGAATGAGGTGGTGGTGATGCATTCCATGATCCATCTTATCATACGCTGGAGAAACCTCAACCTTGTAAGAACTCCACGCAAAAACCCCTAGTCCACCGAATCATAAACCTTCTTGATGTCAACTTTGATTGCAATTCTTCTCCACATATGATGCCTTGCCCATCCATAATTCTTTACGATTTCCTGAGCAAGCATCACGCAGTCTCTCAACCTTCGATTTTTTATAAATCCAAAGTGATTTTCAGTAACCAGCCCATCCATGAAATCCGTCAGGCATCAAATAATTACTCTAGAAATAATCTTATAAAGTACATTGCAGCACGAGATTGGGCAAAAATCTTGTACTGTGGGATCGTTCTTCCCTTTTGGGATGAGTGTAATAAACGCAGCATTCATCTGTCACAGCAACTGCCCAGATTGAAAGAATTCCTAGACAGCGATCAAAACATCTAATCCTACTACGTCCCACGCATCCCGGAAGAAGAAGGCCATGTATCCATCTGGTTCAGGAGCCTTGTCACCATTCATTCTCCACACGACACCCTTTATCTCCTCAGCCGTAATAGGCGCTACAAGTTCCTGCGCTTGCTGATCTCTCAGCAAAGCACCGCACTCGAATGCACTATCATCAATCTCATCACAATCACCTGCAGTGCCCAGTAAGTCCTTGTAAAACATGAGAAATTCTCCAACGACTTCATCTCGGGAGAAAGTGTGCCGGGATTTGGTTCGTATGGAGGGGATGACATTCCTTACGCTGTTAGACTTAATCTTCTTGTGGAAAAACATTGTAGGTTTTTCCTGATTGATCAAATACTCTGCCCTGGCCATCTGAGAAAAGAATAGATGCTCGGCGTGGCATAGGAAGTCGACCTTCTTTGCCGCCTTACAAACTTTGTCCCATTTCTCAGTGTTACCTGGATCAACATGGCTCTCTAGCTGGAGCATGTCAAGCTCCATTCTAAATCTCTTTGCTCTCTCAGCAATGTGACCAAAGTCCCTCTTGCCAAGAAGGCGTAACTTTGGCTTGAGAAGTTTCAGCCTGCGGTATACACTGAATTGAGCATTACTCCAAACGTGTGAGTCCCATACCTCACGCACAGTATCCAGGTAACCACTGCTAGTCCTCCACATATTCACATATCTGAACGGTCTACCTTTCAAGTGCTCGGTGTGAAACACAGATGCTAGTGTAGGGCAATGGTCCGAGGTGGCCCCCATGGGCAAGAACTCGGACTCCACTATACCTGAACTGAGATTCCAATGTAAATTCACCAGCACTCTACCAATTCGACTCCATGACCTGCCATTCATCTAGGTGAAGAAGCACCCCTTACACTTAGCATCATCCAACCCCAATTCAACACACAACTCCTCAAATCGACCCTGCACCAGTTCTGATGAGACAAACCAATTGCAGAATGCTCTTCCGGCTTCCTGACGCAATTAAAGTCTCCTAGGATCATCCAAGGAGAGTTAACTGGAGGGACAACCGAAGAGAGATGACACCATAGCCTACGCCTGTCAACAATGCCATTACGGGCGTACATAACACTGATGTAGAACTCCTGTTGAGAAATCAAACAGCGAACCAAACCAGAGATACATTGCTCATGGAGCACAACATTACTAACAGAAATCAAAGTGGAATCCTATACAATCACAATCCGTCAACCATCAACAACATCAAAATTATTCACAATATTCCTACTAGGAACAATTCTACCCACTATGTCCACCACATTATCAGCAGATAATCTAGTTTCAAGAAATCCAACTAAACACACCTTATGTTTGCGAACTAACCTGCGGGCTGCTTGCTGCGCACAAGAGGCTGCAAGTCCTCGTACATTCCATGCTAAGATCTTCATCAATGACCTTTGGAGGAAGAGCCCCCGCCTAGTCCTGGCCTATTGTCCTTATCAGGTGGTTCCTGGATAGTGATTCTAGGTCCGTGTTTGCGACCATCAACCCTCAGCGAGAAGCTGGGTGAAGGGGAGCGTGCCGATCACCATACGGCCTCCTCATCTTCTTCTTCCATTTTTGACGCCCAAGTTTTCTTAGTGTTAACTTGAGCGGGTTGTTTTCCATCCCGCCTATTGATCCTCCAGTCATCAGGATCCAAGTCATCTAGGATTTTGTACTTCCTCGATAAAACAACCTCAACTGATTTGTTAGTAGGTGGAGGAGCAGTTCTCTTCTTCTTCCTACTTCTACTTATCTCCTTATTTTTATTATTTTTTTAGCTTACCTGCTAAAAACCCTCTTCATCGACTCCTTCATCCACATGTGTGGACTTCTGTGGAATTTCCTTCTCCCCCTTATCTCCGCCATCCAAGACGTCACAGTTGCCTACCAAGTGGCTAAACTTTCTGTACTTGGTACAATACGATGGGAGGCACTCGAAAAGCACATATTGGGTATAGTTTGCCCCGCGGTAGTTGAAGGTGACCTCCTTCGGGAGCTCCTGCGAGACATCAATATCAACATGCACTCGAACAAATAATACCTTATCAGCTTTAACCGAGGCATCGTCTATGATAATAGGCTGACCGATCAGAGAAGTAACATTGCTGATGTGGTTCCTCGACCACAACTCCAATGGAAACGATGGGAGACAATCTAGACCGACACATGGAAGATTTCTCGGTCATCAAACTAAAAAGCTCTCGGGAGCCTTTCAAGCATGAGGTATCATTCCCAGATAGAGTGAGGAGCCTTATTCAGCAACTTCTGTACACCCTCCTCTGAGCAAAGACGGAAAATAATCCATCCAGACTGATGTATAATGATATTGTACTTAGCACCCCATGAGCGATAGATGGCATGGAGTGCCTACATCCTTGGGAAATGTCCCAAAAAGTACCCCACCAGCATGAAATTCCAAACATCAGAATCATCCTTTGGATCCAGATAGGCTACTACATCACAGGGTGTGATGTATTCAAGTTTCCTATCCAAATCAATATTGTTCTTGTTGACAAACTTGGAGTAGTCAATTGGTTCATTGGGAGTGGAAACCTTTCCCGAATCACCCTGCCCCTTGCGCTTGAATCGTTGATTATCGCTCAGCTGCCTGGGCCTAGTCGACGTGCCCTCGCTCAAGAGAGCATTGCTTGAAGCCTGCCGAGTACTCCCGCCCACGCTTGGCACAGCCTACCAAGCAGGGGATCCAGAAAAATGCGTGGAGATATCTTGTTGAGAGGTTCCTTGCGCCTGCTGAGAGCCAACCCTGGCCTGTCGAGAAACATCAGCATTTCCAAGAGCCACACTAATCTGCCAAGAGGAATCGGTAGGCGCATGTTCATGCTGAGTCTCAGCACTTCCTCTACTGGAGTCTCCTCCTGGCTGCCGAGAAGGCGAGATTGAAGGGGACTCAACATCAAGTCTGCACCGAGCACCCGGAGTTGCACTCCATCTCCCATCCGCTGAGACTTTCTTCTTAGAACTAGGGTTTCGAATAATAGGAACAACGGGGGTTGACTCCTCCATGTATGTATCCTAGAGACCTCGAGTGGGGCTATCCGATGCGGAAACATCAGGAGTATCCGCCAACACGAGAGCCATGGAATCCGCGTTAACCTTTATCTCCATCTCCATCCCGTCAGCCGCTATGGCCCGCGCCAAGGCAGCGCCATCATCCAGCGATGGATTGTCCACCATGACTGCCTCCTTTCGAGTTTTCTTTCTCTTAATCTCCTTTACATGATCCTTTACCGATTTGAATGAGTCATCACCCACATGCACATCTGTCAATGCCTAGAAAAACGTCTTACTCCTCGATTTCTTTCCCTTGAAAGGAAAAATCTAGGCGGATTGCATGAACAAAGGATGCCTCTCTAACACTGCCATGGGGAGCGGTATGATCAAACCATTCGTTGACGTGAGAAGCGCTGGCAATAGTAAGGAGGAAGGAGGATGTACGGCATTGAAGGATGATCAATGGGGCTGAAGGCGAGAGGCGCCAACAGCCGAAATTTTGGAACCCTAGTTCCAAAAATTTTTGCACGTGCAATGACTCTCTCTCACTTGGGTCTTGCCTGAAAATACATATATAGGGAGGCGTGTGTTTAATCAAGGGGTTACCAAGGGTGATGTGTAGACACCTTGGCATCGGTTGACAAGAACCAAGTCCACAGGTAGGCAAGCGACCGTGCCCCATTCGGGTCTCCGGCCTGGAACTTTTCTTATGATTGCCGGCAAGTTCCCGGCGGCATTTCGGTGGGATATTTTTCAAGAAGATTTCTCCAGCATGCCCTGACACCAGATGTTGGCGTCCCCCAGTGTGCCCCGACACCAGACGTGGGCACCTCCTGACGTACCGCCGCAGCTGACGTGGGCGTCCCTTGTCCGGTTCAAT